>CM061920.1:356440224-356548903 GCA_031002005.1 Vandiemenella viatica
CTCGTCAGGTTTTCATTAGCCAAAGAGTCAAAACAATTGAAGAGGCTACTGAATTATTAAAGGAGATGGATATAGAGGAGGCGCGTGAACCTTCTTTACCCAGAAGGGAGTTTTTCCATCCATCAGGAGGGCAAGATGATAGAAATAATAGGTATCAGGGGGGCGGATATCGCGGAAACTGGCGTGGAAATGGTAACAGGGGTGATTATAGGCATCAGAATGGAGATAGGGGAACGCAAGAACAACGTGATAATGCAGACAGGAAAGGGGTGTCAGGAAATGGCCACCAAAAGAAAAAACTAATGACTGTCGCTAGTCTAACCCCAACAGTGACAGTAGAGGGAAGGGGTGAATGTATAGTCCAGGGAGTGGACAATTTATACGTGAATAATCCCCTTGAAGATTTAATGGAGGAGGGGGAATTTATTAGGAAGGAAACAGAAAAGACTCCTTGTATTACAATCCATGCTTTTGGTAAGGAACTACAGGTATTAGCTGACACCGGCTCACAGATTTCGGGGATATCGGAGAACCTCGTAAAGGAAATAGCTAAGAATTATAAATTGTCTACATTGCCAGTTTCAGGAATGACTGTTTTAACTGCAACAGGGGGCAGGAGTAAAAAAGTCCGACAGCAGATTCTTTTTGAAGGACTTATAGGGGAAGTGCATATAGAAATTCCTCTTTTTGTGATACCCGAATTAAATGTACCTTGTCTAGTTGGGATGGATTGGTTGACTCAGGTAAAGGGCATTGTTGATTGTGGTAGTGGCCTGTTTAAATTTTTTATGAATGACAGAACACACTGTGTCCCATTGGGACACCTCAAGGAAAGGGTTTCGAATGAGGTGCATCACATCAAAGTTAGTTTCTGGGGAACGGGTATAAATAATTTTAGGACTAATTGTTTTCCATTAAATTTTATAAATGCACAAAACAGGAGAAATGTGTGGGAAAATGGTAAGAGTTTTCCAGATCAATTAAGGGGCCTACAGGATTTGCCAAGTGAACAGAGAGAGCATGTGAGGAAGTTAATTGAAAGTTATAGAGAGGTTTTCTCGGACAAACCAGGCCTTGTACGGGATTATGTTTGTGAATTCCAGCTTAGAGAGGAGGAACCTTTCTTTGTAAAACCTTACCCGGTACCTCAGGCAAAGCGTCACTTGGTAGAACAGGAGTTAAAGAGGATGATTGACTGGAAGATAATAGAGAGATCCACGAGTCCATATAATAGTCCATTAGTCGTAGTAAATAAAGCTGACCAGTCAGTGCGTTTGGTACTCGATGCCCGAAGGCTTAACAAAGCCTTGATAACGGAAAGGACCATCCACAAAAATAGAAGAATTATTGTTACAGTTTAAAGACAAAAGATTTCTAAGTTCTTTAGACTTATCTGCTTCCTATTGGCAAGTTGCTATATCGGAGAGTTCAAGGAAGTTCACTGCCTTCCTATATAACGGTAGATGTTACCATTTCTGCGTTTTACCATTTGGATTAAATATTGCAGTATCTACGTTCATAAGGGCTTTGGATAAAGTTTTGGGGCCGGAATTAGTAAAGAAAATAAGTATTTATGTAGATGATTTGATTATAGCAACAGAGACTCTAGAGGAACATTTGGCGTTATTGAGAGAGGTGTTAGAGGCTTTGAAAATAGGGGGTATGACTCTTAAGTTAAAAAAGTGTGTATTTCTGAGGAGCACAATTAATTTTTTGGGTCATACTGTTTCACCGGAAGGAATATTCCCTAGCGAAAAGAAATTGGAGGCCATAAAAAAATTTCCAGTGCCTAAAAACAAAACTCAAATGAAAAGTTTTTTCGGATTGTGTGGATTTTACAGGAAATTTGTTTCAGAGCAATTATTAAACAGTAGACCTTTGGGGAATTTAATCAAGAAGAATATCATCTGGGAGTGGACCCCAGAATGTCAGGTGATTTTGATAAAATAAAAGGGGAATTAACTCGGCGTGTGATGTTGTACAGTCCTGATTGGGAACTGCCTTTATGTTTGGCCTCTGATAGCTCAGAATATGGTTTGGGGGCTGAGATTTTTCAAGAGGTACCTGTAGGTGATAAAGTCGAACATAGAACAATTGCTTTTGCGAGCCGGGTATTAAATTCCTCAGAATTGTCTTACACAGTAACTGAGAAAGAAGCATTATCTATAGTGTGGTCATTTCAGAAATTTCGATCGATATTGTTGGGACGAAGGACTATTGTATACACAGACCATAAAGCTCTGTCGTTTTTGCTTACCTGCAAGCTTGTGCATAGCAGATTGACCAGATGGGCACTAGCTATGCAGGAGTTTCAGTATGAGATTAAATACCGGCCAGCAGCTCAAAATAAAGTAGCTGACGCTTTGTCTCGGTTACCTTTGGGTCTAGATCAGGGATGGCCAACCCGCGGCCCGCGGGCAGCTTGTGGCCCGCGGTAGGTCATTTGGTGGCCCGCGGAGCTGGATCATTAATTCATTATGTATGCAAGCTTTGACTTTCAATGGTGATATCTACACTAAGTTAAGCTGATACTCAACTAAGATCATCGCTCGATTGATCTTGCGTGGATGGGCAGTGCGAGTGTATAACCAAGCATTATCACGGTTAATGTTCCTATAACTTTCAGCGCGTTAGTGGTTCGCCTGACTGATTCTTAGAGCGCTTGTGTCGGTTATTGATCTCCTAGCAGTTAATGTTTCCACCCATAGATGGAAGTACACTCTTTGCTTTGATTGTTGTATTTGATTCGAAATGCATTGTCTAAATTCCATGTGTCTGTTGTACTGAAGTATTTGTGGCGTTTTGTCGTGATCGACTTTTAAGAACTAGTTTCTGTTTTATATACGTCGTGTGTATGCAAGTATTACTGTTGTTAAAAATACGATATTTGTGTTGTTGCATCTTTACCGAATATATTCCCGGTATTATTTTTAAGCGTTGCGATTGTAGTAGTTTCTGCAAAATACAAGCACGTGACTTTTATTCATTTCTCTTTCTAGTTCAATTAAATAATGGCTTCAACTAGCAAAGATGTTGGATCAAAGAAGCGAAAAGCTGCAGATGAACTGAGAAGTTTTCAGGATAAGTGGACAATAATCTATTTTTTTTTTTTTTTTTTTTTTTTTTTTTGTAGAATTTAAAGCTAAGCCCATATGCTTAATATGCAAAGAATCTGTTTCTGTATTGAAAGACTACAACATGAAACGGCATTATGAAACTAAACATGCAAATAAGTTTGATGAGTACCAAGGACAATTTCGATTAGACCAGGTAAATGACTTAAAAAGAACTTTCTGCACAGCAACAGATATTCACTAGCACTGCTGTAGAGTCAACATGCCACGTAAAAGCGAGCTATGCAGTAGCTTCCATATTAGCCAAGAAATCGAAGCCGTATCCAGATGGTGAAATGGTGAAGAATTATTTGGAGAGCATCGTTGAAATTATGTGTAAAGAAAATGGAATTTTCAAAAATAAGCCTCTCTCGTCAAACTATTACCAGGCGTGTGGAAGACATTGGGAAACATATTGAAGATAATTTGAAAAGCAGAGCGCTTGAATTCGTATATTATTCTCTAGCATTGGATGAAAGCACAGATCTAAAAGATACTGCGCAAGTAGCGATTGTCTTAAGAGGTGTGATACAAATAAAAAAACAGAAGAATTAGCTGCTCTATATCCACTTAAGAACACTACAACTGCACGCTATTTCTTAGAGGCAGTTACAGCACCGTTAAATCGTTTTTCGTTAAAACTTCACAACTTATCTGGCGTGACGACGGATGGAGCTCCTGCAATGGTTGGAAAACATGAAGGTTTAGTAAAACTGATTGAAAATGAAGCCTGCAAACTTGATACCACCTCATAATTAAATTTTCATTGCATTATTCATCAAGAGAATTTATGTGCCAAGTCTTTAAAATTGGATCATGTCATGAGCGTAGTTATCAAAATAGTGAACTTCATTAGATCGAAGGGCTTGAACCACCGTCAATTCCAAGAATTCCTCAAACATCTGGATTCTGACTATAATGACCTTACATTTTATACTGAAGTAAGATGGTTGTCCCGTGCAAAAATGTTAAAAAGAGTGTTTGATTTGAAGGAAGAGATACAATCATTCTTTGCAAGCAAGTTGAAAAGTATCCCAGAGTTTGAAGACGTGGCTTGGGTTTGTGACTTCGCGTTTCTAGTCGATGTAACTAACCATTTAAATAACTTGAACATTCGTCTGCAAGGCAAAACCAATTGGTTAATGATATGTTTGATATTGTTGCCGCGTTTCAAATGAAACTTGGGCTTTGGGAACAACAGTTGAAAATAAAAATTTCACTCATTTTTCCACGCTATCATTGGTAGCAGATGTAACACAGGGTTGGCGATCAAGTACAGTTCATTGATATCAAACTTAAAACTTGAGTTTGAAAACCGATTTAAAAAAACATCATATTCTTTTATCTGCATTTTCGTCGCCATTCTCCGTTGATATAAATTCATTGCCAGGAAATTTGCAAATGGAGTATTGTGAATTGCAGTGTGATGCACAACTCAAGGAGAAATTCCACCAGGTTGGTTTGGAAGAATTTTACAGAAAATATGTGAACAAGGAGAAATATCCTTCATTTTATAAACATGCTTTGCGGATTATTTCCCTATTTGGAAACACTTATGTGTGTGAACAGCTTTTCAGCCGGATGAACTGTATCAAGTCTCAAAACAGAACACGAATCACCGATGTTCATTTGGAGAACTTTATGCGTGTAGCCACAACTTCTCTCGATATCAACATTGATGCCCTTAGTTCTGTAAAACAATGTCAAAAGTCACATTAAGATAAGTGTATATTTAATACTTCATTAAATATGTAATTTCATTTTAAGTGTTTTTTTTTCCTTCATGAAAATATTAATATTTTTTCCAAGAAAATATTAATATTTTTCCAAGAAAATTATGCATGCGGCCCGGTAGAGAGTTGTAGTTCTAAAATTTGGCCCGGCTGCTGAAAGGTTGGCCACCTATGGTCTAGATGCTGAAGGGTTTATGTGCGAGAAGAGAAGGAGCCAAAAATATTATATCTCAAGGGGGTACAATTTGAAAAGGAATTAATTGGGGGGCTAAAGGAAATGGCTGATGCTCAGAGAAGAGATGATACTATAAAGGAGGTCATCGATAAAATGCAAGGGCCAGATTGTCCAGAGAAGTTACCAAAATTTTATATAATTTTTCAAGGGATTCTATTTAGAAGGCCAAATGAGGCGGGAGAAAATTGGAAACTCTGGTTACCAGAGGAGCTGGTAACAGCAACAATTTGGCAACATCATTATAGTTATGGCCATTATGGTCCTCGTAAATGTTACAGAATACTGAATGACGTTGCGTATTTTCCGAATATGGCTAGGAGAATTGCCAAAATGCTTAAAGGATGCGAATCTTGTCAAAAAACTAAAGCTGACAATCAAAAGCGAGCAGGAGAAATGAAAAATATTATTCCTAGCAAGCCATTAGAGTTGGTGTCGGCAGATGTATTTGGCCCGTTACCTATGGCAAGGGGTGGAGTAACGCAAATACTAGTTACCCTAGATGTATTTTCCAAATTTGTAAAATTGTTCCCATTGAAAAGAGCAACTTCAAAGGCAATGGTAGACAAGATAGAGAAGCAATATCTACCAAGTATCGGGAAACCACGGTGCATTTTGACAGACAATGCCTCACAATTTGCTAGTAAAGTATGGGGGGATAATTTGTCTAGACTGGGGATAGAAAGTCAGAAAACGTCCCTTTATCATCCTTCCGGGAACCCCGTTGAGCGCGTGATGAAAGAATTAGGACGATGGTTTAGGACATACTGCAGTATTAAACACCGTAAATGGGTTGATGAAATTAGTAACATAGAAGATGTACTGAACACTCTACCACATGAGTCAACTTTGGTCACCCCTTATGAGCTCATTTATAGGAAAGAACCACCCCGTATAATTAATGAGTACATTACATTCCCAGTATGTAATCAGTTGGATTATAGGGAAAGGGTTGCTTTTGCACTAAAGAATTTGAAAGCAAAGGCTTTAGAAAGAAAGTCCAGGCATGATGCTTTGATTAAAAAATCAGCGTATAAAGTTGGAGATTTGGTTCACATCAAGACACATTTCAAATCTTCCGCTTTGGATGGGGAGATTAAAAAATTCTTACAGTACTTTGAAGGGCCATACAGGGTGGCAGCCATTCCAAGAGAGAATTCCTATGAATTGGTTTGGCCGAAGTCTGGCAAAATCAAAGGGAATTATAATGTAACATCTTTAAAGCCAGTTCAGGATTGAGAAATATTGTGAAGACCTAGTTTTTTAAAAAATATTATTATGACAGAGTGAATACTATAGTAAGAACGGGTAGTAATTTTTGCAAATAGGAGACATTTGATTAAACGATATGTTGAACGTTTCGGCCACTGAAATGTTTTTCGTCAAATTGAATTTATTATCCAGGAGATAGGTTTGGATAAATTTAATCTATTATACTTCTGATTGTTCTTTTTCTTCACTGTTTTATGCTCGTTAGGAGAACCTTGAACCTCAAGGCAGTCTAGCTTTGTGAATTACGGCATAACCGCCGAAAAGATCATACTAATAGATGACTCTTGTTTTAGGTAAAGGTGAATGGAAAGCCACAGATATGTCTATCTGTTATTCCAAAATCTTTCATCTTGGTTTAGCATGATGATTACCGGGAATTGGTTCATAATTCTACCAGTTCGCCGAAGAAATTTAATAATGTTCTCTATGAAAAAAATGTATAACTTTTGTTTTAAATTATCAATAAGAATTGTCGTTTTTTTTTGGTGAATGTGAGAGATAATTGGTTATTATAGGATTGATTGAGGACACTTGTAATCGTTTGAAGATCTTGTTTGCAGATGTCAAACGCTAAGGTTTTCAGATGATCCTCAGAGACATAAATAGAAAAATGTTTCTGGAAGTGTGGACGTCGTGATGAATGGATGAGGTAAAAATAGGATGTAATTAGGATTTTTTTTGGTAAAAAGGAGAATTCCCTATGACGTCGAATGACTGATGATTTTGAATTTTCCAACAAAAATGTAATTTGAAATTTTTGATAGGATATTGTAATGGTTTTAGATTACTTCTCATTTGACCAAATGGTATGGTCAGTGAAATATTTTCAGTTCAGGGGATATGTATCCCAGGATTATTATGAATTATTTGGTTCTTTTCATTAATAAAGTATTGAGAAGAAGGCTGAAAGATTTTTTTGTCTATAAATAATTCCAATTCTTGAAAGCATAAATTAATAAGACTTTGTAGCATATTTAGATGATACCTATGGTATTTGAATATTTTCAAGCGGTAGTAAGTCTTGAAATACTATGTACAGTTAATGTAAAAAAATTTAAAATGTTTGGAAGGTTATTTAAAGCATAACCTGATATCATTGTTTCATAAACGCTTAGCAACATTGTTTGAGCATGCGTTTTGTTTATTGAGGGTCTGCGAACCCAAATTTAAATTTTTGATTTTTTTTGGTAAGTGATGGTATTATTACCAGAATTTCTTGAATTTACCAGTAAATTGAAAAGATACATTTATACATTAAGATTATTTATGTAAGACCACCATTCAAATTTTTTTTTTCAGAATATTGAAAAAAAAATATTTTCTTTAATTTTTTTTTTTCTAAACTTAATTTTTAACTAAATCACCAAGGTCAATTTAGTAAAAAATTGGAGGGGGCTGTGACGGTTCTAGGGCTTTACAGAGTGTATTCTAAGACATTTGTCTGAGTTTTATTATAAAAATTATGAATTGCGAGCGTGGTGTAATATTAGGATCCACGCGTAGCCACAGGTTATTGCGACACAATCCTGGTGTCTTGGTAAGTGTTGCATCAAAAACCAGCGTCAGTATAAAAAGACGAGACGCCACCTAGCGTGGCTTTTTCGTCACCAGTCTTCATCGCAGTCGGACCTTCGGTCCAGAGCAGAGTTTACATTTGTGTGGCAGTGGGTGACTTCTAGGTGTTTGCGGTAACCGTCTGAGTTTGTCTTTTGGTTTTGTTCGGGGAGTAAGTGAGTCGTCTGGTATTTTATTTTTGTTATTCATCGAAAGAGAGGATTTTAGTATAATCACTCAAATTAGATTTTTTTCGTCGAAACTAGCAAGAGCTAAGTTTACTTAAAGTGTGTCAGGTTAGGGAAGCAATAATAATACCAGCGAAATTTCTTATTAGTCGACACTCAGAGGTTGCGCAATTTGTTTAAATTTGCAACGTCTATTCCACTGTTTTAAATTCCGTTCCAGTTTAGAAGTTGTATATCAGCCATCAAGTATTGATTTATAATTTATAATTTTGCAACAAGTGTGCAAGAAATTGATAGGAACTTTAGAAATTTGAAATCGTAAATTTCCAATGTTGCGCAATTTGTTGATGTTCAAAGAAATGGTTAGGGATTGTTAGCGGAAAGTATTAAGAAATTCAAGGGATTATTTGCGGTCGTAGCAGAACTGTCTTCTGATTTTTTTTTGAGAGGAAGTAATTATTTACCTGGTGAAAAATCTGTTGTGTAAGGAATCTTCTGATAGAAATTTAAATAATATACCGGTCGGTGGGTCTAACAAAATTTAAGGAAAGCTGTGCATTAAAGACTTGAAAGAAAATCATTTAATCTATGATTTAGTAGTTTTGAGATACCCTTCTAACCTTTTATATATTTCAGAGAAGGTTTGAAGTGACCACCGCCGAAGAGAAAGAACATTGTATGTTGTTAATTACTTGATGCTTTCCAGGTGGGCACAAGTAAACGCCACGAGAACAAGAAACTTTATTTTTTGGTAACTGCACAGACCATAAAGTGAGTGATTGTTACATTATATTTTAACAACATATAACTTGCGGGTTCTTTCAGACTATCTATATCCAATTCTGGCAATGAAATTATAAGTCCACGAGTACGAAGTAGCGGGTAACAGCTAGTTATCTATATTTTTTAAATAGCTGAAAAAGTGTCGTATTCTAAAATATTATTCAGGAATGTCGCAGAACATGTTAGTACATTCAGGAACATTCTAGAAGATTCCAAAGACTTTTTGGAACACCTCCACAACTACCGACATAGAACCACCATGGGAGACTTAAGGCTACTTCCACACACAAACACCAGTGGTCTGCGCTAGATAGTTGTGACTGCAAAGGGAAATATAGGAACACACACTTCCTTTTTGATTTAGATGTATGATTGTATGGCTATGTAAGAAAACGCGTTACATTTCGACCATAATTTTTATTCCGGTCTTTCGTGGATGGTGAGATAATGAATATGTTCCGCCCTTGCTTATACGTTATATGGGTACACTAGTCTGGTACCTCGAGGTCGTGCTTTGTTCTGCTACACAGACTCAGGGCCCGCTCTAGCGGTTTTGCCGCCCCGGACAGATAGACAATTTGCCGCCCCTTAAGATTATGTAGAATTATATATCTTTTATTAAAAAATAATTAATTTTTTAATCGAATAAAATATTTAATTTTAATTTTAATAAAATCGTATATTCATAAATAAAGTTATTGAATTTTGATCTAGCTGCTCAAAATAGATAAATTAATTATGAAATATCTGTACATAGCCACAAATTAACCATATTTTTTTACATTTTTAATTGCTATTACAGATGGATATTATCACACAATCTAAATGCCATTATTTTGAAAATAAAACGAGATTACATCAAATACGCTAAAATCACAAAAAACTTTTTTTCTTACTTTCAGTTTGCGAATTTTTTATTACATCTTTAAATTTACTTCATCAGCAATTTCATATTCAATTGCCAAAATGGCTAAATCATTAAATTATCAATTTCTTGGTTTTCGTAAATGCTTAGCAAGGCGTCGTATACATCTCCCAAATGAAATTTTAAAGGGGTTTAATGCCTCTATCCTACTCTCCCAACTAGTGTCACTCCATGTTTTCAAAGTCGAACCCTGAACGTGCTTTAAAAGTATTGCCCATCGAAAAGTAGATGCCGAAAAGAATAAATATATTTTTTGGACCATATTGAAGAAATTAGCGGCTTCCAAGGATTCTTTTATTATTAATAACAAGATTGAGAGAATGGCTACTACACGAAACATTGAATGCTCGCGAATTATATTGTTTAATTCTAGATTGCACTCCTGCTTTATTGCCCCTCATATTATATCCGTTGACAGTCACTGGCCTCTGATATCCTGCATATTTAAACACAAGTCATTATGATCTCCAACTATAGTATCAGGCATTTGTTTTCCTGTGGATCTTTCGACTGATAAGAAGCCTTAAAAGCTTTCATTAATTTTAATTTCAACATCAGGATTAAATTTATTAATTGAAACATATCTGATTACAAGAGTAATTTGCTGTATCTTACCAAAGTCAGGAGTACAGTTTAAATTATGAAAAATATTTGAATATTTTTTTTATTTCATTAATAACATGAGATTTTGATGCAGCATATCTACTATTCCGGTTTGTCTATTTTTCCCAATATATTGAGCTTTAGTCTCTACTTTTTACAGCACTCAAGCACGTGCTCTACCATATTGGGATCGTATTCAGACAGTAACTGAACTATTTTTAAGAAATTACCGTTATTATGCTCAAACAACTTGTCACTTGTACCTTGAAAAACCAGACAACTTTTACCAAGCATTTTGGTAATTGCAACGATTCTTAGAAGCACCTCATTCCAATGATTTATTTCAGCATTACGTAATAACTCTTTGAGTGGCAGCATCTACAGTTTTACAACAATTTAATCTTTCGTTCATTTATAGCCATGATTTTTGTGCCTGAATATGATTTTTCGAAATTTCATGCTCTCTTAAAGTTTCGCCGAGGTGCTTCCAATTTTTAAAACCCTCCTTTGAGAGAGAACTAACTAAACAGCCGAAAATTTTGCAACAGAAGCAGTAAACGCAGTTTTGTGAAAGATAGTAGCTAATCTCGCAATATTTGCTCTCCGTTGCTTAAAATTCGTGCATAATATTTTGCGCTAAAATGTCGACCTGTGTCATTGGAAGGAAATTTGTAACTATGTAATAGTTTAGGTGGACCTTGCCTTACTAAAAAGCTTCTTACGGCGTCTCGTAAAATTCTTGGCCACTAAGTTTTAGAACGCCTTCTGTGAGTCTCACGTTGGTGTCAGTTCCAATTGGTTTAGAAACTTCGTTCATTTGTATGCTATTATTCTCTGACGATTCTGTACGTCTTTTGTATCCCGACCTGATATTGGATTCTAAGATTTGTTTTGCTAAACCCTGAATACAGTATATTTTTTAACGCCCCGGATTGATTCTGCCTTTTCCGCTTCCTTTCCCAACCTTCTTTTTTTGTACTGGTAACCAGATAGTTTTCTTTGACCATCAGACATTTTGGAAGAAGCACGCACGTAACTCAAACAATGTACACTATAAAATAATATAAAAAGTAAATATTTATCCTTGTTCTAGATAAGCTAAAACCATATTCTCAGTCGATATAAAAAATATTTATGCATAACACAAAATATTTTCCATACCCTGTGAACATAAGAAAGTCTAGTGTTACTAACTTATTCGCGGAGGATACGATCCGTAAATTTGCTGCAAATGCAGAAACCGTGCATACAGAATGGCAATTTCTATAGGCTTAAACGGGATACGTTCCAAGTTCACAAAAAAATATATATATATTTTTAAATGATGTTTTGGAGTGATTGTCGCGCAATGCACTTATTAAACTGACAAAGTTATTCACATTCACTAAAATCGTTAATGAAATTTCTTTTTGTTGAAACGGCAAATGCAGCAATTAGAGTATCTAGAAACCGCATTCGTTTATATAATAAGCATCATGGGTTATTATATATTAGCAGTTAATATTCGAAATTGAATATACTAATGGTATGTGAAGTAACTAATCGGTAATCAGTAGCTGTTAATATTATTTATTTATTAATGATTATAAGTACTGTCAAACACCCACTAAACCATAGTATTTTCACAAGCGATCAAAGATAGCGTATGTAATTTAACCCAACCATAACACTTTCAATGCCTATATCTATTTTTTACAACAAATCTGTGAGGCTCGGATTACGAGAAGAAATTATTATGCAAAATATTCCACTTCGATTTCCAATAACTAAACCGAGCGGGGCGGTGTAACGGTTAGCGTTCTCGCCTCGCATTCGGGAGGACGGCGGTTCGAATCCCCGTCCGGGCATCCAGATTTGGGTTTTCCATGGTTTCCCAAAATCACTCCAGACAAATGCCGGGATGCTTCCTTCAAAAGGCCATGGCCGAATTTCTTCCCATTCCTTGCCCCCCATCCTTTCCCGTCTCTAAAGACCTCAATGTTAAAAAGAGACGTAAGCAGTTACAAAAAAAAATAAAAAAAAAATAACTAAGATCCATACTGATTTGGTTCATCAATTCAATAAAATAAATACTCAGCATCTCCCGTCAAGCACTATCGATTCCGTATTTTAGAGCCTAACTGCAATTGCTAAAAACACTCCTTTTCACCGTGTCTAGTAACTTGTGGCAGTATAACGTCGGAATCAGCGCAGGTAGCAAAAGTCAAGTGTTACAGCCCCCACCCCCCTTACCGCGCATCTGTTGTGCCCTTTTGTCGTTGTGCGCTTATGTCGTTGTGCGCTTATGTCGTTGTGCAATTATGTCGTTGTGCAATTATGTCGTTGTGCAATTTTGTCGTTGTGCGCTTATGTCGTATATCCAACTAAATAACAGTTTAATCATTGATGTACAGTACTTACCTTTAGAAATTATAAAATCCTGAAGTAAATTTTATGAACTTCCACTTATCACTAATAACGTAATAGTAAGACTAATGCTGTTGTGTAATGAAACCACTTTAATAATTAGCAATAATAAGCAAGTTGAGACAACAAAAGTCGAAACAGCGTTCTACTCGTGTGCTAAGGCCCAATTCACACAGAAGAGACGTGTCGTGGACGCGGCGCATTTTGAAGTTGCTCCTGTGGCGGAATTCACACAGAGGCGGCTGTGCAACGGCGCGCCCCTTTGAGGTCCGCGCCCCGTCTCTTCGAAGTCCCTAGGGGCGCACCCAAATAGCTAAGAACTGTAAGTTTTTAACGAACGAAAAATTGGTATGTGGATTTTTTATTAATTGAGTATTTAACACATTAATATCATTAATATTTTTCTCACACTTACAGCCGAAATGGCGCCCCTAAATTTTAGCGCCCCGGGCAAATGCCCGGTTTGCCCTCCCCCCCCTAGAGCGGGCCCTGACAGACTTTTGTTGGTACCTGAGTCAAACAAGGTGTTTCGTTCTATACCGCTTTATTGAACCTAGTTCGTCCAATGTAGTGTACCGCCTAATATTCTATTAGCTCCATCAACGCGAAAATAAAAGTTGTCCTTCTGTGAGCGTTGCAGGCAAAGACCAGACATAATGCGAGGACAACAGAAGCTGAGCCACAAAATAACAAAAAGCAGCATCGCTTGCATATTAGCTGTCCATTCTGCTATCCTGTCACACTTATTATTTCGTTACAGAAGGAACTATTTAAATGTACCCATAATAATTTCCCCAGTGAAATATAAATTTTAGGTGTTTCTGCTTCGACTAAAAGTATTAAACCTTACAGATTGTTTTGATTGTATGGATTAGTGTTCTCAAGAAAGTCAATTTTTGAGTGAGACTATCCTGATACAACCGGTAGATAATACAAACAGAATCGTTTGTTTTAACGATCCATTGAAATCACGAGGAAATTTTAAAGTCTCCCAGCATTTAAGGCTTCTGTACTTGTCTACGAATCCTATGTAGACCAAACATCCGCCAAACTTTATGAACACGACACGAAGGTAGCAAAAAGAATTAATTCTTTAAGCTACGATTAGGGACTGCAATCCAGCAAAGCGGGATCCCGCGGGAATCTGCATCATTAGACAGTCTGGCGGATACCGCACAAAAATATGCGGATCCGCAAGCCGCAAAATCCGGCGAAAACGTGTGTCAGTCTGCGTTACTCGCTGCCCCACTCGGTCTCTATCGGATGTATTGCACTGTTTGCCTGTATCCTTGAAGTTGGCATTTGACTCGTGTGAACAAACGTTTGTTTTTGTTAACCTTCGTCATTCGTAAGTAAATATATTCGCAATTGTATATTCTTTGACTTAGTGTTGTCTCTACCGCCTCCTCAATGAGTTTGAAAAACATGTTCTTTGACGAAAGCCGCCTGCTGACATGTGCCACTCTGGCTTTCGATTAATCCCTCTTGCGATGATTTGGTAAATCGCCACAATACATTATTTTTTACTGAACAGCATGCGTCCTTCAACTCATTATTTAGACTAAGGCATGAGGTATTCTCGGGTGTATCGCCGAATTGTGTTGTAAAAACACCATCCCTCCTCCATCTTCCTCAGTGCGAAATTTCTTGTTTTTACAGTGCAAACCGGCGAGGACTTCATTGCAATTATACGCCGAGGAAGACTCCTTTCTTACATAAAACAATGATTTCCACTCTAAAAAAGTAAAATACTTAACAGTTTATGTCTTCGTGAGCAGTTTCTTTTAATAACAATGAATCAACTATAAGATCAATCATGAAATCAGGATACATAGTAATGAATCCCACAAAAGCAATTCTTGTAAAAATATACTAAGTTTCGTGCTTGTGCAGTGACAAAAAGTTATGAGATCTTGTTCCGAGCCAAGTCTACACATTACAGAGTATATACACTTCACTTTGAGAAATAGAATGCTTTCTCTCGGTGTTATAGATCGTTTATTTAAAATAATAATAATAAAAAACTATGTTGACTTGGCCATTATGCATACCATGTATTCAAACTGATATGGCTTATTGTAAGGTACATAACATGACCTAAGACGGAATATTTTGCATTTTTGATTATTTATATAAAATTTGTTTAGATTTAAAAAATGTAAATCTCCAAATATTATTAAGACAGACTAAAAAATTTAATGTCATTTTGCCAATTAAAATATTGTTAAGTGTTAATTTTTATCATTTAACATTAACATTGATTTATTAATTTAATTAAGAGACGCTTATTATTTAATTTGCCAACACTTTAAATAACTATGTTTTAAAATATACGTTGACAAACTATTAGCGCCAAACCCTTCGAATCCTGCAAAAATTCCGCGGGATTGAAAACACTGCGGGATTGCAATCCTTATCTACGATGTCTGCTTTTAATTTTTTTGTCTCGCGGTGAACTTCAAGCCCTTCCAGCTGAGGTTTGAACTATTGTTTAGGTGATCGTAAGTATATTTAGAGTTAGGAATGGAACAGGTTTGGACGGTCGTAAACTTTGAAGCTTTGCCTAAAATTGAGAGCTACAATGGACCATATACCAGTGTTTGTCCTGATGTTGAGGCCACTTTAATTACTCGTTTTAGGATGTTTTCCGCAATCATTTGGAAAATGATGAAATTGAACCCATTTTCAACCCCAAAATTACATAGGAAGGAACCAAATTATCACTCAACATACAGAACACAGTGAATAATGAATGGACAAATGGTGACGCAAGAGCTTCCCCGTTACAATATAAATAACCACGGAGTAATAAACTTCAGAGTCAATAGTAACTCCTATCCGTAATTACGGGGAGATGCGGCAGCCTTAACCCATCCCCCTTCCCCCCAAAAGGGCATCGAACGGCCTAAGAAACAAAAATGGTGGAACATATCACTGAAGATTCGAATTAGTAGTAGTTACCGATAAACATAACGGCACGTCAACCTAAGATCTGAGTTTCTTTGGTTTAAAGTCAAAGAAATGACTCTCATTAAAGACGAAGTGCTGTAAGAGATATGAGTGTAAGACGCCCTCTGCCTTTAAACTACGGTGTAGTATTATTCTGTTCCTGAAACGCAAGGTCGAGGAGAGCGATGCATAGTCACGTCACGTGCCGTCATCTAAACCGCTCAGCGCGTCGCCTGTAGCCAGCCGGTGTGACGTCAGCGCCCACATAGCGCTCGCCCAAACTGCTGGGTAGGTCGTCAGAACGTAGCCGGTGTGACTTCGTCACCCTCATAGCCTTGGCCCAAATTTCTGTGCCGAGGGTAGCTACCGCAGCTGAGTTGACGTGAGCAGAAGCATCAAGCCACAGCCACACGAAGCTAGCAGCTCCCTCAAAATGTTCACAAAACTGTGTTGATCTTATTAATGTAGGTACTAACCTTGCTGTCATGACCACTAAACGTGGCCTATCTATGTGAGTTAGGTTTTCAAAATTCGATCTATCATTGACAGTCTAGAATCCGCTTTATTTGTAATCGAACTAATGTGTTGATCCCATGTTACTTCGTACTGTTGTGCCCAGATATTTAAAGGGTACTGTTTAATCTAAAGTTGTACAACCAACATCTAAATTTATGGGTCAAATAATCCCCTGGGTATCGAACTATCGGTACTTGGGGGTGACAATTGGCAAAAACTTGTTGTGCAAGGACCATATCCACATCAGCCGAAGAAGAGGATCAGATTTATCAGAAAACCTAAGTACAATAAAGCGAAATGCAAATTTAACAATGGAAACAAAATAACTAATTTATAAGATGGTCTTAATCCCTTTTTGTGCGGTTGTATGTGGGTAACAACAAGCAAACCAAATATGTTATACTTAGAGAGATTTGAAAATCGGTTTCTAAGACAAATTATGGACGCACAAAGATTCATGCCAGTACTCGTAGTAGACCGCTACGTCACCAGAAAGATTCCATTCATAGGAGAAGATACTTAGATACTAAACAAAACAAAAACAAACAAAAAAATGTACGAACAAATAGATAGCTAGCGACATTTAGAACCAAGGTTACGAAATTTGGGGACAACAAAACTGCGGCCATGGCATACATACGAAATGTCAGTAGCAATATTAGGAAAATCTGTGTGAAATAATAATAAAAACCAAATCAAGAAAATTTAACTATAAAGATTGTGTTCACATCAAGGCCTTTATTAACAAAGACTACAGTTTTCCCCCTGAAAGAGCTATTAATAAGTAGTGCCCTCAAACTTACCTGACCTAGCAGTGTAGAACAGTCGAAGGTCGCGGAACCTATAAGATTGCCGTATAGACAGCGAAAAAAAAAAAAAAAAAAAAAAAACTAACAATGTTGCACATCGGTATTCCTTTTTTTTCGTTACAATGTAGTTTAAGTTCATAGTTGTTACACAATGCCGCAACAATTTCTCCGAATTTCTAAGCAATCGGCAGAATTCTTTACTTCTAACTGCATCATCAACGAACTGCTATTAACGTTGTTTTTAAGTTCGTTTATAAAAATTAAGAAAAGAAGTAGTCGTATTGCCCTTCCTTCAGAGAAACGTGATGTAACATTTATATTGACAGACGATCTGCCGTTGATGTCATCAACTTGATGACGACATACCAAGACCGACCATTTATAAAATCACGTAGACATTCACAAATCTGTTGTGTTATGTTTCACTTTGTTGCCAGAAACATTTATTGATGAAAAGAATTTAGACGGAGAATACAGTCGTGACAAATACCTGCCGGTGGCGATATAAAGCAGTTGACTTTCGAAAGGAAAGTCTGTACGCTGACGGGAACTAAGAATTAACGAGAAGTAACACAAAAGAAGATGGCATACTCGACGTGTGAAGCGACGCGTTCTTTTAATGAGGGGACAGTGTGTACACCTTTAGGCCCAAATCAACAAAGAAGCTCCAGCTGAGTTGTTGAAGTTTGAAATTACTTTTATTATTATTATTATTAATTGCGATGGAGCCTTCACTCCAGTGGCAATTTCCATAGTCATCTAATTAACCCTTATATATATATATATATATATAATTTTCTTTCATAATTATAATGTTAAATTCCTCCCCCATTTACTATTATGATTTACAAATTTTAATTTTATATTCCTTAAGCGTTTTTGGAAAATTATTCATCACTATACTTGGTAATTTGTTCCAATCCCTGACACCCTTACCAACAAAAGAAAATTTTCTCACTCCCTTATGCATGAAATCGAGCGCAAGCTTATGGTCATGGTCACCTTTCCCCTTCCATGCACTATTCTTAATTCTTTGACCAATATCCCTCCAAGCTCCATCACCAACATATGCCCTGTACATTCCCAGCACTCTCTTCACCATCCTCCTTTCCTCCAATGAGTCCCAATCCAGCTCCTTTACCATATCAGTTACTGACTGGGTCCTGCGATAACTTCCACTAACAAATCTAGCTGCTCTTCTTTGCACACCTTCCAACTGCTTTATTTGATAGACAAAATGTGGGTCCCAAACTACACCACCACATTCAACCAATGGTTTTACCAAAGTTTTGTAACCCAACACTCTAATTTTCTGATACATCCTGTCATCATCCTCTCCAATAAATGAAGGATTTTGTAACCAATTCCTACCATCTGTCCAATGTGATCTGCCCAATTGAGTTTGTTATCAAATGCTATGCCAAGATATTTACAATTCAAGCTTTCAACAAGCAATCATAATTAACATTTAGTTTTTTATCTGTGTACCTTATAAGCTGACTCTTCTTGGCATTTATCTTCATTCCATGCTGACCAACCCATTTAGATATTCTATCCAGGTCACCTTGCACCTGTTCACAGTCTTCAACTGTTTTGAAGCTATAGCATACCATTATATCATCTGCAAAATACCTATATTTTGACCGGGCAAGATTGCCTCCCACATCTGGTTTCGGCTTCAAAGACGTTTTCACGTCAAAAATCCTCCTGTTTAAGACTTAAAGAAATAGTTACAGAACTTTCTACGGCAGAATAAGAAAATAAAATGCCACACTTTCGGTATTTAAACAAAATATTGTTCTTATCATATTTATAGAATGATGGTAGAGGTTCTTTAAAAACAACAGTCAAGTATGGTTCCTATAGTGTTTTTGATTTTACTTGATTCCTTTCATACAAAAAAAGGGATGATATTAAAAAACGTTTTTTTTATTAATGATATCTGGAGTGGATACGGTATTACCTAGTTCGAACCCCGAAATTAAGAAATTTCCGTCATTTGAGATTTATCCAATTGAGTAGTGTTCCACAATTTCTAATCACATTGAAACCATGGGCCTGGATTAAAATAACATAGTTCTCCACAGTGTGTACGGGCCAGTAAGATTGTTCGGCCACCACATCACGCAGATTCTATTTGCAACGTATTCTGCCTTTGAAGTGATTCATTCCAACCCCAGTAATCCTACCTGATAAAGGGAAAGTGGAATCAGAACCACAGAGAATCCTAGCATACTTGACGCGTTTTATTTATATATTGTTTCTTGCTTTCTCCAATTGATATAATCAATCTTTTATGAAAGATGAACCCATTATGGTTCTTTTTTTTTTTTAGATTATCTTCAAACACTAGTATTTCTTCTTCGTCTTTAGCATTCATATCAGACTTAAGGTTTCATCGTTCAGGGTTTAAATCATTAACCAAGCAAGTTTTTGCCAGATAATAAAAGCAATACATGCTCCGTTGAGTGGCTAAAGCTGTTGATGTTGTGGTGAAATGCTTCACGTACGGGGACAAAGGGGTAAATTTATTGCTATCATAATATTAATAAAAATGATTGATTGAGGGTATTTAATTTTAAGATATAATGCAAAGATTGAATAGACCAGAATGTCGACGCTATCAGATGTATAGGAAAATTGTCACAATGTGGCAGTTATTTAAAGTCAAATGGCAATTACATGTTTATGCGAATTTACCTTTAATATGAATACGTGATTACACAAAATAACAATGCAAAGCGTAGAGGTACAATCAGCCGTTGAATAAAAACAAACAAAATGAAATTTAATTTGAAATTAAATCTCGAATGAATGACACATGTGAATGAATGATATGCAAAAGCAATATAACGTACATAACAAATTATGCAATCAGACATCGTCATCAATGATGCTATGACTGTAAACAATGAAAATGATCTTGTGCGCTGTGAATAAAACAAAATACAATTCAAAAATTACGATAACCATCTAAAGAGTCTTGGACAGCAAAGTTCTTTCATAACATCTCGTACCGTCTTGGCAAATTATGTCGTTAATTCGGTAGGATTTTACTTTGGAAGTTAGAGCACAAACTTCTCAGGGAAGCTTACGGGTCATTTCATGGAATGCTGGACTTGGTAATTTAACACTTTAGCATAGCAGTTGAAGATGGACCGATGGAATGTGAGAACTTGTGCTTCACGAGATGACTGCAATCAAGCTAAGTTCGTGTAATGCTCACCTTAGCATTACGAACGTCTTCAACGTGCGAGATTCAAACCAGCATCATACTCAGAATGCAAGTCAGAATAGAATCAGCCCAAGGAATAGAATCAGAACCTATTCAACATTAGAAGCAGAAATGAGCTCGTTGCCTCTTTCATCTCTTACGAATATACCTTAGCTCCACTTCCTCGATCTGGGAGGTACATGATGGACAGAAAAATTCAAGAATTTTAGTAGTGTGTTTTCTGAAATTCATTTTGATAGGCGGGCGGTCTGGCATCTTGAGATCACGTGATACTTCGATGACATTTCATTTATAGTCGTAAGAACTGCATGGGACCTTCGATAGTCGTCTTATTCGGAAGCTTTTGGCGTGGAAAGTATGACCCGATGGATTCGCGTAATTCCGCCAGGCGCAATGACAAGTTGTTGACCACAGTCCCGCAGGAACCCATTCAAATCCCCATAAAGCGGAAGTTCAGGTAAAACCACCCGATTCCAATCCCTTTGTGTGAGGCTGGCGACGGTCTGTTCCGGCTGAGTAACGGAATCTCCAGGTCATCGTGCTTCCCGTCGACAATTTCTCTTAAAGCTAACACAGACCTTAATATTCGTGCCTTACAAAGTGCTATTTGTGCATTGCATATTCTTATTAAAATAAGATGAATATTTATATTGTCATTACAGCATTTCTTACATCCTAGCGTATGTTATAAAATGAAAATAGAAAAAAATGATAATCCAAGATTTTATGTATAATTAATATAATACACGTTCATTAATAATAATAAAATACGGCATGGAATACAGCGCCAAGCGTCACGTTACAATGTGACGATAGTTAGCATTGTGTGTTGAGCTTTGTTGAATTAGTATCTCAAGCATCCATAATTATACAATAAAACATATGCATCACAAACTCAGAGATGTAGATGAAGGTAAGATGGAAATCCCGCATTTATGCAACGACATCTCTGAGAAAGGTGAGTGGCCAAAAGATTTCACAGAAACGTTGTTGGTGCCAATACAAAAAAGGGACCAAGAAATGTAATTAATATGCGACAACTGTTATACCTCACGCTGCGAAAATTCGTTTGAGAGTGCTTAACCAACGCTTATACTAAGCCTCTTATTACACTAGGCCACCTGGCGGCGCAACCAGCCGCGCCACTGGTGACTCTGTTGGCGACGCAACCAGAAAACTGGTGGCGCAGCCAGCCAGCCACTCGCATAGCCGATCAGTCTCTTTGCTGTTATCCTTACATTGTACGCGAATTGTGTAGTTCAATATGTCCAGTGAACTACAGAATGAGTGGAAGTGGAAGTTAAAGTGTTGAGAAGACAAAAGGGTAAAGCAAGGAAAGTGATTAAAAGGAAGGCGATATAGACATTCTTAAGTAATTAAGAAACTTATTGTCGTCTTAATACAGTCATCAAAAAATGAGTTTGGATTCCCTTAGCGATAGATTATGATGCACATGAATCTTTCGAATCCCTTCGAATTATCTTTTTAATTTTTTTTAAATTAATTATTAATTTCATTGCGATGGAGCTAACACGCCGATGGCAATTTCCAATATCATCTAATTACCCCTTTATAAATATACTAGCTCGTACCCGCGACTTCGTACGCGTGGATTTTTTTTTTTTTTTTTTTTTGCCTGAATTAAATATAGAAAGTTGTTGGTAACTAAGGATTGGTCCCAAACAATATCGAGTCGGAATAATATGACAGGAAAGCTAACACTATATCATTGTATCGTCGAACCTGTCTCCAACATATTTCTGTCACCATTCGATAAGGTCTCAAAATTTCGTGACTACAACTGTTGATCATACTGGAAAAAATATCCTGTGCCCTTCATACAGATTTCCTTATAAAATTCCATCACAACGTAACAAAAAGACGGAGACTTACTTCCGTATTTATAATAATATTACTGTGGTTCACACTCACACACTGACTGCGAACAACACCTGAGGGATCATTATAAAGTAAAAAAGTGTACACCTACAACATTGCAAGACTACCTACGATTTGCTTCGCATTGCACACCTAACTATCTAATATCTACAGTTTAACATTCAATCCGAATAACCTACGGCCCAGGCCTGACTCATACGATGGAAAACAATTTTTAAAAATCTTAGCCTCAACGGAGATTTGAAATGGACACCACGACGTTCGTAAGCAAGCGATTTAACCGCTGAGCTGCCAGTCCACTACACGGAAACACGGTACGGAGACATCCATATCCAACGTGTCTGTCTATCACCGTATTTCGAAGTTATGAGACAACATGTTTTATTTATACAGATAATTTTTCAACCAAATGTAGACAGTATTTTTTTTTCCTTGTTTCAAAGGATAAGTGTGCAAAGTTTCATCGAGAACGGATGAAAACTGTGGATTTGTATGAAGAACAAAAAAACAAACAAACAAATATACATTCGTCTTTATATATAAAGATAGATATATTTAAATTTTCTTTTTTAGTTGTAACGTTAAATTCCTCCCCATTTACTTTTCAAATTTACAAATTTTAATTTTAAATTCCTTAAGCGTTTTGTCGATATGGAAACCAGTTTATTTCTTCACAGACATTTCTTATATATAGTTGCATATCAATCTCCCCATCATTCTGCCTATCACTGATGTCAAACTAATTGGTCTGAAATTTTCAACCCTTTTTGTAACACCTCCTTTATGAACCGGTACTACTATCGCACTTTTCCAATCATCTGGTAAGCAGCAAGACTCCAAACTCATTTTAAATAAAATTTCAAGGTAAGATACAATATCGCATCCCACAGTCTTTAATAATGTGTAGTAATATTATCTACACCATTACCTTTATGTTTTTATTTTATTTTTTAGCTTTTTGAATTTCTTCATAATTTCCTTTGAATTTATTTTAAATTTTGTATTTTCCTAATTTACACTTTTAGGGAGGCTCCCCTCTGATTCATTCCCTCCCATCACAGAATGTTTGTCTCTAGTCGTCTCACTAAAACAGCCAATCAATATCTCTTCAATTTTAAAATTCTAAAGTACAAGGAGCATATGAACAGTAGACTGATCGAGTGGTGGCGAGTCTGGCTGCGCCGCCAGGCGGCCTAGTGTAATAAGCTAGGTGAGAAACAAGGCCCCGCCACGACTCTCCGCCACCAGTGGCTGCCGGCCTGGTCGCGGGGCACGGCAGCCAGTCGGCCGCCAGTTTGTGGCGACGCCACTGTCTGCCCTAGTGCAATAAGCTCCATAAGACTCAATGCCTAGTAATGAGCAGCGCCATCAGTCACCCATCTGGTTGCGCCGCCTGGCGGCCTAGTGAAATAAGGCCCTAAGAGTTCGAGAAAGAATAGGAAGAACAGCAGTTCGGGTTCAGAAAGACAAAAGGTGTAAGAGATGCAAGTACTCTAGAAGAAGCAAGAAAGTGTGTGCGGTATTACAAACTTCGGAGTGGACCTGTCAAATAATATCAAGACTCATAAGAAAAACAGTGTGAGTTGCATAGAAATGAACGTATTCAGAAATCGTTAAATGCATCAAAAAGGAAAAATACAATGGGGGATAAGATGACAGGTTGAATTAAAGTCCGAATAGCAGTGAGGTGCTGTTTATCAGCTACCTCCTTCAGCATGTACGCTCTTAGTTGAAAGAATTACTCAAGAATGTATTTGAAAAAATAGGAAGTGTTTTAAAATAAGGAAGCGTAGACGGTTTTCTGTAGATACGTGTTTCGACTGTGAGAAGACCGTAAGTCGTGTGGTGATGGAGCTGAATGATAGTTGAGAAAGATGTGAAATGTAGAAGAATGTTAAGGGGACGAGGGTAATGGTTGTTGCATGAAAACCAAACAACGTTAAAGGGAATAACTGAAAGGAGTAAGATGAGTAGAAGAGGTTAGCATTTTCAAATGCTTGAGCTGTAAAATAAAATGTGATGAAAAACGTGATTAGGCAGTGAACCATAATAGTAAAAGACCTTTATATAAACACATTAGGAAAAGCCTTTAAAACTATTTCGTGTGGAATATAGCATTACACTATGCACAAATATGTACAGTACATCAAGATACAAAATAAGGTTAAAAGTTTCTAAAATTTATCTGGAGAAGAATGGACTCTATGAAATGGTCTCTAGCGTATTAGAATCTTTTGAAGATAACTCTCGCATTCGGGAGGACGGCAGTTCGAATCCCCGTCCGGCAATCCAGATTCGGGTTATCCATGGTTTACCAAATAACTCCAGGCAAATGCTTGGATGCTTCCTTCAAAAGGCCATGGCCAAGTTCCTTCCAATTCCTTGCCTCCATCCTTTCCCGTCTCTCGCTGTTAAAGAAACGTTAAGCAGTTACAAAAAAATTGAAGGTAATTGAACATTCGAAAAAAAAATATTAAACTTAATGGATAAATTTCTTACTGGTAGTATACATCAATATCTCTCAAACAATGTTCTATAAAATGCATTAGGAAAGTTATTTAAATCACATCAGTTTTTATATATATATATATTTTTAATCTCTGCCTCAATGGCTTTTCTATACAATCCCATTGCTATTAGCAACTTTACTGTTATTTTTCAGGTTGGGTGGTTTTGGGGACACATTTTATTTCATGTTGGGGGAAAATGGCTATGGACGCCGTCGGCGCCCTTATATTAAAACACCCTAAGGGTTTATGTGGTCAGTTTGGGACCACCATTGTAATCAGCTGCGTTAGAAGCTTGACGATTATCCCCAATTAATTGTCCGCTTTCTGGTGACAGTCATGGCCGCGGCAGTTTTTGGTCTTGTGGTGGACCACCGCTTGGTTCAGTGGTCGTATTCTGTGGCAGCTTGGATGACCGAGGGTTGATTTTCAGGTGTTCTTTCCTCGGCTATTTTCTTCTTCCGCAGTCTGGGTGTGATTAGGTTGGTGTCGTCTTCTGTCGGCGGAGGCTTGTAGCTTCTTCCTGACCGTGCATCCGCCGTAGCACGCCGCGTGATCAGCGTCGCAGTTTGCACACGTCTGCGTGGCTTCACGTGGACACGTGCATGCCACGACGCTGCGGGTTCCCCCGCAGCAGACACACCGCACTTGGTTGTTGCACTCCCACGCCCGATGCCAGAACCCTAGGTATCGGAAGCATTGGCTGATTGTAGTTTATTTCTTCTTCTGAACATTCCTGGTGGTTCGGTCTTTTCCTTGTTGTCTAGCTTCCGCTGGATGCTCGGCTGCTGGCTCGGTCTGGGGTAGGCTGTGTCTAGCTTCCGGTCGTGGGTTGAGTTTCCCGTTTCTCCGAGAAACGTCGAGTTTCACGGTTCCGGTAGCTGCTTGATCCTTTCTTGCTTGTTCCTCGCATAGCATAGGACTGTCGAGCTGCTTGGACTCGTCTTGGTTTCTTCATCCATTGAGGTGGTTGATGACTGTCTCGATGGCCATCTGGGATGGGCAGGCGGTGAGGAAAACGGCCAGTATTGCCCGTGTTTCTTCCGGGAGGGTTGCCATTCGATAGAGCATCTCGGACATGGTGGCCTGGAGTGGCGGTGGGGTGGCTTGAAGCAGATGGTAGAGGGCTGTTTGAGGGGCGACAGCCTGGTCGCCCTTCATGGATGACTCGGCTGCCTCGCTTTCCGGCGTGGTGGTGTTCGCTGCCTCGTGTGTGTTTGGTGGTTGTTTGACCACTTTCTTTGTCGGCGTGGTGGGGCTCTTTACCATTTTCAGGATTGTTGAATGCCCGTCTTCTTTGCTTGGTGAGGCAGATGCGAGGAGTCTGGCGTCGAGGTCATCTAGGTATTTATCTTCGTTGAAGACCTTTGTGTACACAGTGGGGAAGGGTACATGCCTTGACCAGTCCTTCCACTCGTCGATGATAGGCTCGGCGAGATGTGCGTACGACGGGTCGCAAAGTCCTCCAGTCAGCACCTTGGTGGTTTCGGCATGGAGCCGCCAGGTGAAGATCTTCTAGCAAGTGTCTACTCGGTGCTCTAGCGCCCATGGGCCTCCTTTATTTAGGAGATAGTTATTGAGTTCCTTTATTGTGTAGTCCGCTGAGTCCAGGAAGTACTCGTGGGTTGGGGTGAAGCAGCGGAAATATATTGGGGCGTCAGTTCCCAAACGGCTTTCGTCATCGATGATGTCCTGGGGTGAAGACCAGGAAGAGTTTTCCGGCTAGGGCGATGCCATAAGTGAAACGTCATGGCTGCTGGAGCTTGGTGTCGGGTCTGCCGAGTGCTTCCCTGCAGCAGAGTCACTTGGCGTCTTGGAAGACCGGTTCCGGCATCCTCCGCTAGATGGGCTGCCAGATTCCGGCCGCTCACCGCCGCTGCTGCGCGACGGTATCTGGACCAGCTGGCGTGGTGGTGGTGGCACATCCTGGTGGCGCGCAGGCGTAGCAGACTGCGAAACTGGTCTCCACTTCTTATTCATGTCGAGAGGACGAACAGTGAGTTGCTAGACAAACAGACGGACGGAACTGCCATATGGCGTGGCTAAAGAAACCATCGCAATGTAATTTTTCTCATACAGGGAATAATTGCACTTATAAATTCACTCTGTTAGATAATAGTCTGCGAGAGAACTGGAACTAAAGCGTTGGTAAGTTGCCTCTAGCTTTTATACAGAGTTAGATTTACTCCACTCTTCACATAGAGATAAATGTCCTAATATTTGAAATAAATTTCGTAAAATTACTATACTTGTATACTATATGGAACTGTTACAATAGAATGAAATATTATGTATACTTTTCTATACTGGAGGAATATAGGCATTGCTTCCAAGTTATTACCCAGTCTTTTATTATATTTGGAAAATGTATAGGACCATCTCTGAGGAGAACTGTCCAGGTTCCGGTTTTCATGAGAGACATACCTATAACACTATCAACAGGATGCCAGATATTAGTAACAAACCAATTTTAGTGACCTTTTATAACTTTGGAAGCAAGCACAGGATCGATCGGCTCTTCCATCACATTATTTTTAATGCGTGGATGTAAATGTTTATAATAGTACAGCGTGGGTCGATATTCTTTTTAATTTTATAGCTATACGCTTTTCGAAATAATAGTCGTAGGTCGTAGGTCCTACGACAGAGTTAAATATAATTCCACCACGATTAAGCATCTTTGGTAGGGACTCTTGAAGCATGGGACCGTGTCTAATAACAAAACTGCCACGTTTCTTAAACCTTAACTTCGTGGAGAAAAGATGACAGGGATCCTGCACAATTTGGCAGTCTGGTGGATCTCGCACAAAGCTATGGCGATTCGCAAAATGGGGCGCAAACGGGTTTCAGTCTGCGTGACCTTTCCTCCCTTTCGTCACTTTCCGGCCGGACTCGGTCTGCACCGAATTTATTGCCTGTACCATTCAAGTTCACATTTGACTCGCGGTAACAAATGTATGTTTTTCTCATCTTTCGTGATCTGTAAGTAAATAGTTTCACTTCTATAAGACACAGTAACTCAATACTGGCTTGCCAATATTGCATTACTGTTTCCTGGGATGACATTGATGTCAGATTGTGCAAAATAAGAGTGATAGAATTTTTCAGCGGCGGCCAAATTTATTGTCAAAGTGTGTACACTAAAAAAAAAATCTTGGCTTGCTGAGTCGGTTCTTGCTGTTTAGTCAAAGAACCGCTGGTGATGTTTGGTATCAATCTCTAAACTCATGTTATTGGCATAACTGACTCGGACATAATCGAAGAGCTGGACGGGACAATCAAAGCACAAAGCGTGACAGTAACACTTGATCATCCATCTACTGAAGTGGTTCCCAGATATAATGATCTCAAAAAAGTGCGCGAAGTTGTTAAGCTTTACAAAAGGTCTTTTCCTTATGATCATTATTATCAAACAAACGAGGTATTTTCGGCCTCTGGCTATATACGTAATACTTTCCAAGTAAGTGCTTAGTAGATAGATAGATAATTTTTAAAACGGATGTGGTTTACTGTAACTATGAATATTTACCATATTTGGTTATTCACTTAATAACTAGAATTGGATTAAAAACAAAACGCTGTATACTTAAGGTAGGTTAAAAAAATTAAATTAATGTTATTTTGCATATTAAAATATTGTTAACTGTTGATTTCTATTATTTAAAAATAAATTTGTTTTTATTAATTCAATAAATAGACGATTATAATTTAATTCGATAAAACTTTAAAAACTGTGCCAGATTCCGCGGGATCGACCAATCCTGCAATCCGAAAATGGGGCATGGAAAGCACTGTGGGATTGCAGTCCTTAGTTGTGTTTCAAGTTCTGAGACACCCCTACAAATTCCTGTCTGGTGCGCCATAGTTAACAGCCAGTGGCAGGATGGTAAAAGGAGGGCTGTAGATACTTTTAGATGCAACTAAGCTATCGCCCAGCGGCAGTGTGCTAGAAACAATATGTATGCTTTTCATCCCCTAAGCGGTAATGGGATGTGGGATGGGTATGTTGGTTCGAAAGACGAGTAGGTTGCCCATTCGGCGGGGGCTAACACTTGCTGTGATTGTAGCCAGTTAGCAAGAATTGTATTATGTCTATGAATGAAAGAGTACTTCGGCTATGGAAGTAAGCTATATTTACAATCTCTCTCGTAGAAAGGGAGAGTTAATAATAAGAACAGGTTATTAACTAGGTAGATTCTGTACAACAGGCAGTTTCTGGAAGAGGGTGGAACAGCGCTGTCACTTCAAAGATCTGTAAGCTGGTCTCGACTCAGTGGAGTGACAACAATTGGACTTCATAATATGAAGCCTCTTACGATGCAGTTTACATTATTATACCCATATGAGAGCTCTCATTTTTCCTGCCTCTATTATAGCTGATAGTCATAAACTATACCACTCATAGAATATACTGATAACTTTGATTTTACTTCTGTATTTTATATGCTTGCTTTTATTACGTACTCCAAAATATTTCAATGTTTTGATAGTATGTAATTTACATAGAGGCGTTTTTGTTACTACACGGAATTTAACAATGTTCATTACCGTTCTGAATTTGTTTGATAAACGCTATTTACTAGTTCTACATTAC
Organism: Vandiemenella viatica; assembly: GCA_031002005.1. NCBI lineage: Eukaryota > Metazoa > Arthropoda > Insecta > Orthoptera > Morabidae > Vandiemenella > Vandiemenella viatica. Next base: position 356,469,543 of record CM061920.1, read on the forward strand.
TCATGTTTTATTTTTTCTCGTCGATACCTTCTTTTCCTTACAGCTTACTATTCTTTTAAAAATTTAGTTTAAATGTACATTTGTACTTTTTAGTTCACAAACATTAAGGGTGACAGAAGATGCTTTGCACCAATCCTAACTCTGTGCACTCCAATCTCGCATAACGCGAGGAAAGAAAGAATACATATAAGCATCAGTACGGCATCTTAATTTTCTAATCTTATCCCTCCTGTCATTTCGACCTAAACAGGATGGTGGACTAAGTATTACATTGCACTCGTAAATGAAAGAACCTCTCATATTCGCTAGTAAATTCAAACGAAAATCACGTCGTCTGTATGCCAGACAATCCCAGTGCAATCAATGTATCAATTCTTTGACGCTTTCATAGCTGATGTGGGAAACAGTAACAAACCGAGCGGCTCTCCTCTGAACTTTTTCTCACGTGTCAATCAATCCCTTGCCATAAGGAATCCAAATGTGGACGCACAAGAGTTTTGTACGCTGCTTCCTTTGTATAAGCTTTAGAATTCTTGAAAATACGGATTGTTAATCGTTATCTGGAATTAACTTTACCTACGTCGGAAGTTATATGCTGGTTCCATTTCGTGTTGCTTTCTACTATTACGCTCACATACTTCAACGAATCGACCGTGCCAACAACTGAGTTGCTCGTGAACAAACGTTTTCTTTTAGTTAGTTATTCGCATTGCTTTGCACTTTTTGCAGTTTAGTATAAGTTGCCGTTTATGTTACCAATCCGAAATCGCGATGAATTTGTAAGTAATCACCAAAACACCTTACTTCCCTCTACATAACTGCATCATCGGCAAAGAATCGCAAACTGCTATTTAGGTTGTATCAGAGACAATTTATAAAAATTAAGAAAAGAAGTGGTCCAATTACACTTCCTTGAAAAAATGAATCTGCAGGGTAAATGGACAATATCTGCTAGACAGAATGGATCTGTGAAAGTTAAACGCAATGAGCATGCTTTAGAGCAAATGGTGATGAATGTTGCAAGTTATGAATCATCCTGTGCGATGGCAGTATTTCTGGACGTAGGAACTTTTGACAGTGCTTGGTGGCCGGGCATTCAAGATCAGCTTAAAAATAATGGTCTGAAATAGAAAGTTACACGTTTTAATTAAAGATTACTTCAGTGTAGGTAAAGTATTATAAGGAACAATGTTAATATCTGGAAGGATATGACACGAGGTTACCCTCACGGTATTGTACTAAGGTCAATATTGTGAAACATACTTTTGAAGTGGTATTTAGAATACAGAAATAGAACCTGGAGTTTTGAGATGTTCCTACGAGAATGACTATCTGATTCTAGAAACAGTTTCCGTGAAATTGAATTATGGGAAAAATCTGCACTTCAATTAATTAGAACATGAGGAGAGGAAGCCAGATGCAACTGAAAAATGGTTTTCTCAAAATCAGAGCAGGTGCGTGGAGGAATTGATCTTCGTTCTGAAAGATGTATGGTGCTACTTAAATAGGAGAGTAAGATACTTCCGACAGTAAATATGTAGGAGCAGAAGACAGTATGTAACCTCTCAGGGATACTTCGGGGTGTGCGTGGGGGAAAATATGAGTTTATTCTACTCTTTTAGAAGCAAATTGGAAAAGTAGTAAAGCTGATGACGAAGATGCGCAGGATAACACGGAAAATTTGAAGCTTAAGCCAACAGTCATCAAAGATAATTTTTACTACGATTGTCGAACTAATTTTGTGTTAATTGGCAAATGGTTTACAAATAGAGCAAAGTGGGAAAGACACACTACAAGCTCAAAGGATGCCGCTGATGAAGGCAACCCGATCATTCAGAATGGTTTAAATGGTTGTGTTGTTGGAGAATTTCCTAGTTATATATCTGCATAGGAGAAAGTAAGAATTTAAGGCAGCCTAGCGAAACTAAAATCAAGACATGACGAAATTAAAGCGTGAAGAACGGCCCTTATTCATTAGGCAAGACAGATGGTAGATTTCGGTAAATTAATCAGATATTAAGCACTACTTTCGAAATGTTTGTCAATGGATGGAATTTAAATAGATTTATCTTAACCATTACAAAACATAATTTACATGAGTACATGGGAATTTCGGAGCCAAATTGTCTTTTTTTGATATAGTAATAGAGGAGCTTTGTGGAATGTGTGATAGGCTGAAAACATTATTACATATTTCGTTTCAATTAGTAGCATGAATAGAGAATTTGTAATAGATCTGGTCAAAGCAGCCTAGAGGTAAACCCAAATGGCATAAAACATGGTGGACTACAGGTTTAGAGCGCATTTTTTTAGAGCTTGCTCTGGCATTGGGACAAAATGTGAAGATATAACTTGAAGGGCAAATTAAGTAAACAGTAAAGTGAATGGAAAATTATGTGGTACTGGAGGCGCAGATGAAGATAAAAATATGATTAAAGGGGGGGAGGAGAACATGTTTATTGGGTAGAGTAATACCCTATCACGTTGAGCGAACAGGTGGTAACAGAAGATGACGTAGATGAGGACGAATAAGAAGAAGAAAAAGATGGATCAAAATTAAACAGACAACCAGCTTATGAGATGGTAGCAGTAGAGATAGATAAAGAAGAGGATGCCTAAGGAGACCGGGAAAAAGTAGACAGCAAAACAACCAAGAATTCAGAAACTAATGGAGGAGGCAATAGACTGCGGTTAAGAATACCAGGAGAAACAAGAAGAAGCAAGGTGAGCTCTATCTGAAGTTGCTTCGGATCTGAAAGACGAAGGAGGATATCCTAGGGACAGTGAGGAAAGAAGGTAAAAGCTGTCGGATGAGAAGCTACGGAAGAAGAAGATAGAGAAGAAGTGTGACGATGGACAGAAGCAACAAGAAGATATAAAGAAGACTGGATGTAGTCTTCTTGGGATACTAGAGAGCCTGAGATCGCCGAAATATCGTGTGGAAACACCTTGTTTACTCGGCTAGTCTCCCGAGAAGACTACATCCATTCTCAACGCCGAGAAAGACTTCGTTCCTATATAAAGAATACTGTTAGAAGACTTTTAATATTATGTCTAAGATTTAGATGAATGAAAAATGAGCTCAGGCACTGACCTCTGATGGTGGAGTGACAAAACGGCCTACATAGGCCCAGGACGTTAAACCCTGGTTTCCCCAGATCACCCCAGGCGAATGCCAGGATGCTTCCTTCAAAAGGCCCTGGCTGACCATGTTTTCTCATAATTGTTACTTAATACTCCCTACCTGGCAACCACTTTAACACCTTCTTTTACACAATTACATATTTTTTTCTCATGCTTGCGGTTACTGGCTACACTCTGTTCCCGACTGAGTTAACACGAGGATTGTAATGCCTCTGTCTGTTATCCTATTTTCAATGAAATGTTAACCCCGTTCCCATCTTGGCTAGGAACATGACATTCCCATCACACGCTAATACATTGGTGTGTTGTTTATGGACCTTCTACGGCATTAACAATTATGCAGTTGCTGTCCTTATTTGACAGTTACTTTTTTCTAGCTTCTTAATTTAGTGTTATTGATTCATGTCTTGTCGTAACATCACTCAAATTCACCATTTTGATAAGCTGCATTTCCAGCACGGGGTCACCGCTTTTAGTTGCATTGATTGTATAACAGGCTGCAATCTTCCGCTCTGAGAAAACTCCATTTAATGATTATCCGACCGTCTTGCTGCACGACAGAGGGCATCTTAGAAAACACATCATGGAACATACAAGAGTTGATGGAAGCTCCGCGCTATTCAAACGCACTGTTATTAAATACGGCTCAGTATTTCAAGCTAACACCAAAAATATTTGTTTTTCCCCTGATCCGCTAAGGAAGAAGAAACATCTCTACAGACTCCTACCAGATGAGTAACTGCAAACATACTATGGCAAAGGGTTCTAGAGGCTACTAAGTTAACATCAAAAGGCAGCATATAGGAAACAGTGAACACCCATGATATCCCGAACCTTATTTTTCTTTTTCTTCTAAACTTTTCGCCTCATCGACGTCAAAAGATGTGGAATAGGATGGGAGACAAGGAACAGCGACGAATTCAGCAATGGCCTTTTAGATGAACTATACCGCCATAGCCTGGGGTAATTTCGGAAAATCATGAAGAACATCAAGAAACCTCAGTGACAGATCAGCCAATACCATAGTGAAATTTCACTATATTTTACATGTCTAAAGGGAGCAGTCTTTGGGATCAAGTAGTCCGATAATATAGCAAAGACACCAAGAAACGAACGGGAGGTAATAGAAGAAGGTGGTGAAAAGTCCAAGTAAGTAAGTACGGGGACTGCAGCATAGCAATAAAGAGAAGTATAGGTTTCAACACGTTGTAAAACAACTGTGTTACAGGTGATAATGATATATTGATAGTCACTACACATTTATGTTTTGACCAACCCAAGGAAAAGTTTCAGACTTGGTATATTCTTATTTGTACATGCGGTCGCCACGATTTGATGGTATACGTATTTGCAAGCAATTTCAACACTAGGTATATTTAAACATCTATTACTACACAGGGTATTGTAACAATGAATACATACACATTCAATTGATACTGATGAACGCTTTTATTCTAACAGTTTCTAAATGAGCACAAATACGCCGACCACCAACCGAAAATAAAATGAAATAGTATGAATCCGAAATTGCAGGTTCTTCCGAGTGAAGAGTTGAATCAATAAAAGTTTATTCAGTCATTAGTATGGTTAATGACCACACAACAATCACTATTCCTCTAACACATTGTATATTTCAATAATTTTGTAGTTAATATTCTAGTGAGGGCAAGCCAGCCTCTGTGAACTACAGGCCTGAGCGGACGCGGAATACGAAACCGCGTTTGCAGATATCTGAATCCCTCTTGCAAGGTCGCAGAGCAGCAGATTTGCCGTGAGAAACAAGGTTCGAAATGTTCTGGAACGTACTAGAAAGACGCCTCCAACTGGCCAATTACAACTCTGCTTCCACACCGCGTGATGAAAACCGGCCAATGGGAGATAGTCACCCCACCATGAAGCGACAGTACAGAGATGCGTTCTGTACTCGTCCTCTGCGCAATTTCTTCTTGAAGATCACGCCGTTAACTTTCCAATTTTTATAAAGCCAATGATTTAGGCAGTGTTAGAAATTTCACCACTATATCCACACTTCGTATGCTCACGGACGAGGCTTGTACCAACCCTCCCGTTATCTTATCTTAAGAATAATTATCCAGATATATTTAAAAAAAAGTAAATTGTTTTAAGTATAAAAACTGTAGAAACTAAGGGCTTACTTTAACAAGGTAGTAGGCTATTTAAAATCAGGAAATAAAATAAAAAATAAAAAAATAAAAATATCTGATTAAACCATTCGGCTATCGTGAAGAAGCACAATTCGCGTCTGTGCATATTAAGATGTACCATTCAACTGTATCATTCCACTTGTCTTTCCGAAGAAACCAAGAATAAATGCCTGTCGATAATATCTTTGAAGTTATTTGCAAAAATTCCTCAAGTCAATAGTTCGAGTGATTTTTAAGTATATTCCAGCCGTACTTGCAGACGCAAACGGGTAGAACCAAAAGTTGACGGTGAGGAGGCTGGACGAACTTACGTGCAACGCTGGGTAAGCCGAAGGTAATACTTCGCTCGGCCATTACCACACGACGAAGCCGGCCTCGGTAGCGTAGGGGCTAGAGTGCTAGCTCCGCGTGCCGAAGGCCGCCGGTTCGAATCCGGCCGTGGGCATGGATGTTAAGTGTTGTGTGTCTGTGTGAATGTCCTGTCCGTCCTGTGGCGTCCATACATTGGAAAAAATACACATTGAGCTGGCTGTATGGCCTCCGTTGCCGAATGCCATTAAAAAAAAAAAAAAAAAAAAAAAAAAATAATTACCACACGACAACATATTAAACACTCTCCAAGGACGTGTTACTGCAGTTCCATGTCGCCTGGCTTGTCTGAACGTTGCGGAAGCGAAGGCCAGTATTTCTGTCCCGGCGCGGCCGCGCGAATCACGTAATCATTTTGACCCTGAAAAAACTTCACTACACCACACTTATCCACCATTGCAGTTCCCGCCCGACACACACTTCTGCTACTTCAATACTGCAACTGCTATCCTCTTACAGAGAGGCTAGCATAACGATGTATCTTTCGATAGGTATCGATTATCAATACCTAAACATGCACTTTAACAAGAGGTAGTCCTTTTAAGTAAAAATTTTGTATAAATACGTTTTAGAAAAAAAGTAAAAAATGCTATACGGGGACTTTTTCACATTTTTCTGGAGGAATGCAAAGAGATGCTTCGCTCAGGTTGTTCGTACCGCTGATGAAGGACTTTGTACCGCTGCGCCCCTCTCCTCAAACTGTCTAATGGCCGCTCGTAAACAGCCTGATCGCCGTCCGCTGTTATCGCCGGAGTGCAGTGGTGTAACAGTTCCTTTTACCGCCTGCCGTTAACGCCGGACCCTACAGGTCGTCAAGTTGGCTGTCCTGGCTACGAAACTGTGGGTGAGCCCTTGTGCGGTGCGAGCGAGACGGAGCAAGGCTTTTCGTGGAGAACGAGCAGTCCTCTCAAGTCTCAATCCGGCTCTTCGGGACCAGAAGTTTCATGAATTTATGGATGTACTCCCGGAGAGTTCCGGAACTGCAGACTTTCCAGAAAGTGTGGCAGGAGTTTAATGATCCCTTGGTGCATATCCATTTCAGGAGAGGGACCGCAGCGGTATAAAAGCGTTTTATTAGCATCCCAGCCCTACTGAGACAAGCATCAATTTCGGATTTATTACTTCTAAAAGCACTCTTGATATGATTTGTTTACGTAAGGAGGAAGAAGAAATTGCTCTTCTTTTTAATAAATTTCAGGTAATGTATCTACCCCGTTAACCAGAATTGCTGAGAAAACGATACAACGAGATGGCCTCAGCGAGTGTGGTAGTTGCGATCTATCATCACATTAAGGAGGATGCAAGTTCGAATTCCATTCCGGTATCAGATTTCTGATTTCCATGGTTTTCCGAAATCACTCCTGGTGAATGCCGGTTTGGTTCGTTCAAAATACTACGATAAAATTCCTTCCTCTTCCTTGTCCTCATTCCTATAAATCCTCTGATGACTTCGACCTCGGTGATGTGTAAAGCCATGAAAATGGTGTCTGCAACCGACCAGGGTCAGTTGGTTCGATCCCCGTCGCCGATAATAATTTTGATCATTTGGTACTTGGTGGGAAGGGTAACACAGATGGGGCTGCACAAATTCCTAACCATCATTTTATGTAGCAGAATCGGGGTTAAATCTCAAACCTTTCCACAGTGCATAAAGATGGTAATACGACACTGCTGTTTCGCTACTGGACCGTTGGATGGGGACGTAACACTTAGGCCAGGGGTGGCCAACCCGTGGCCCGACAGATACGTGAGTATCGTGGGGGTATCTAGTCAATCATTTCCCACGTTGTGTAATGGAGAGACACAAACTACGCGATTCCCAAGTGACGTGTATCCTACTGGCATCCTACCATTCTCACGCGACCTGCAAGGAAGTCAGCTGACAGTCGCGTCACTTTGGAGTGTTGTGAAACATGGCGGAACATTCAACGTTAAGTTTGTGGGTGAAATTGAGAAAACAGTAATAGTAATCAATACCCAGTAACTTTATTTACCTTATAAAACTATTTCAAACAGGTTTCATTTAATATTTGACTTTAATAGTGTTTTGTGTATGATTTTGACAATGCTAGAGTTTTACTTGCACTAATTGTCAGGGGTATCGCAATATTATTCCGTCCATAATATGAAGGGAACAATCAGTCTTAATCATATAGTTAGTTTACACAGTTAGCAAACAATATTAATTAACAGCAAGTATTTTTGAAGTAATCAGTCAGATGTATATGCGAAAGAATCAACCAACAGTTTAATAAAAACAGAACTTTTTTTTTTTTTTTTTGTGAGTCATCATTTGCACAGTTGCCAACTGTAATTTGATTAAGAAATGCAGGAAGGTATAATTATGCATTGTGAGAGAATGCTTTCTTCCTTAAATAATAACGACTCTTGTTGAAAATGCGTGGTGTGGCATAATGAAAACTAATTTAATTAACAACACTTTATAAAAATTCCATATTTATTTACTTTCCTTCAGTTCTTATCACTATTATTAATTTCAAAATTTCATAAGTGATAGATAAGATTTCTTAAATTTGTCTATATACCAACACTACGGTTTTCCCCTCTTTTCCTCTGGTACACATTCTTCAGATATTTCTTTTTCTATGAAAGCTGTAGTAAGATCGAATGATAACGACATCATCATCAGTTGTCATGATTAAAAAAACTTTTAATAGTCACAGCCAGGCAAGAGACTGGATCACTTCACAGTATCCTCAGTGTGTGGTACTAGATCGCCTGTGGGTATTGTACTCGCAGGAAACTCAAATCGACTATACTGAAATCTCAGTCGCATGGCTTCGGTGTTGTGCAGTGTAAAGGTGGGTTCTCACGGTGCGTCCCTCAGCGCTTGTTATGGGACGCCTGTCATCTTTGCCGTATAAGCTAGCAGGTACGGCGTGCCTCGACCCACCAACAGGCGGTAGAAGATGAAAGGTGCGTCATTCCTACCACGCGCCGTGGGAACGAACCTTAAAGAGGGCCTTAGTTTCCTCCCCTCCCTCCCGCCCTCTCCGGTTGTCTCTGGAAAGGGTAGACCTTAAAGAGCTGGTTCTAGAGTAATCTATCTCCCTTCTGCAAACACAAAATAACTGACTGCATTTAACAACACTCACCTCAGTCTCTTGCATACACAAAAGAAAATACATAGACACACGGAGGAAATGAACTATTTGTCGTAACACTGTATCTCAAATTTTTTGATGAGATTTCTCTTAATTAAATTCTGAAGTTTTGTAACGCAGCAGATAATGAATCCAGTAATTTTCTGGGTATAATTAAAATACGACACGGAAAAAAGTTTTGAAAATAAAAGAAGAAATTCCACCAGAAGTGTTTTAACACACACTTCATTTTATTTGACCTTGACGAGGGTCTTTTATCTGATCTAATTGTTTTTCTTGCTGACAGGATTCAGTATGACAGAGCGTATAATTTCTGCTACTTTGATAATATGCGTTACTATAAACAGAATTACTATAATCGTTTATAATTTAGTTTCCAATATTTCAACGCATCTTGAACATTGTGGTTCCCAGAAGTAGACGCACATGTGACTCATTTCATATCTTTCCACTTGGTGATGGTTTTTGTTTTGTTTGTTTGTAGAAACATAGTTCACTGTCGAATCGTTTTGTTGTGTTTTTTTTAATTACCTTTAGGTCATAAAACCACCTAGAGCTATGAATCCTTACCTATAAAAAGTATTGTACTTGTGACTTCACATGTTTGTCTCAGTAATTCCACCAATGTTTGAACCATGTCTGGAAGATATCTATGAGGATAAAGTATTGCCTTAAAGTATTTCAGATAACCTAGATTCTAAGCGGGATCTTTTGCGACGGCATTTTTATTGTGAGGATCAGCAGGTGCATAGCGTGTAAAATCAGAAGAATGTTGTTTTTCCGAAACAGCCAGAATCAGGTATTAATAACTAGTGAATCCCTCCATTCCGGGACAAGCCAAAATGTGAAGCGCGTTCATATACTTATTCCGACACAGGTCACTCTCTGGATTTGACGCTAAGAGCTGACAAAAATTACGCATGGTTATAATCTTGGTCAACACTAACCGTGATCCTGAATAAAATTACTGCGCAAAAGCGTCACATATTGTAGTTCACTAATAACATTGTATTCGTACGTTTACTACAGCTGCCTAAAATCAATTTTGTGTTCACATAGGAATGGATAACCACAAAGTAATAATTAAATGGTAGAAGGTAACCATAGAGATACGCTTGCGAACTACCAATTACCTTTGCCGTTACCATTCCAAACACCGATTAACATAATTATGATAAATAGAACAATAACAACATTTTAATTCAGTTATGGCGTGATGATGTGTGATAATGGAGCACAGGGAACGGATTGCAGCTTGTTAAGGAACTCTCATTTTAGTGCTTTTTACTGATTCATTAAGCTCTGTGAATTTGATCGGTGAAGGTTTCATTGCTTGAATAATGATGTGAAACATATAGTGATACAATGCAAGTGATAACAGTCTGTTTGAGATAGGGCTGCAATATTCAAGGAATGTTTGTGTACGCGTTGCAGATAGTTATGAGGAGCGGATTTATTGATTGGTCCTTTAGCGACGCGATTGTAGTAATATGTCCAAGGTGTACATATTTATTTTTCGGATACTAACTATAATCAAAACGATAACTTAATATAGCGAAGAGATCATGACGGTAGAGGCGTAGATGATAGTACGGTACGAAGGAAAAGTTTTGTTTTTTTCAGATAGTGCCCAGTCGTGCCCTGTATGTAAGGAAACCAACCAACTAAACTCGGGTCACTAGAAACGTATTTCAGGAATAATAAAGTCTGTACATCCAGCAGCCACACGTATATAACAAATACTCTCTAGAATTTTGTCATTTTATAAATTAAACACTTCGTAAAGATAGATTGTTGGTGCTCTGATGAGAGTATTGTCACGCGATTTGTTTATTGTAGCTCATTATTTATTACTCTTAGTTTTTATGTATGTATATTCATTTGGATCAACTAGGACAACGTTAAGTCTTTGTTTGCCTTGAATTTTTCTGTGGATGTATATACATCAGTGTTACAACTAGGGTTGTTAGCTCTAGAGGGGATTTACAATTTGACGTGGAATCCGAACCATGGAAGCGTTTTTGCGTACGTCACATTACACGGTAAGCTGTGCCAGAGGTGAAGGTCGGGTTAAAGAAAATCCCCACCGAGACAGGGATTCGAACCTGAAACCTTTTGATATCCAATCTGATGGCTTAACCACTGAACCAACAGTCCGCTCTATCCTTTGTTTGTAGCTGGTAATTATTTATTTATTACACGTAGTTTCAAAGCACAGGATTCAAATTATAAGAACGTGAGAATTACATTTGACAGTTCCCTGACAGCTTAATATACTGTAGTTGTAGGAGATATTAATGTCACTCAAACGGAAACGCAAACATTGATCTGTAAATTTACTTACTATGTTATAAATCCGTCTTGCACATACCGTCTCGCATTAACTGACAAGAATCAAACTGGATTTAAAGCTGACATACAGTAATTTATAACTGTTATAATAAGTAGAGAATGAAGATAAAACTGAAGATAATTATAGTGCCTCTATATGTTTCTCGGAATCACGCCTGTAGCCGTCAATTCTTTAAGTGTCTCGCTTCACAGAGCTATTAGTAATTTTATTATTTTTTACAGCCCCTAATGGTTTCATGAAATCCTCCATATCTTCTTCCCAGTCACAATCTCTTCCTATCCATGTGTTCACTGAAGCCTATATTCTTTATTTTACAAGCTATAATCTTTGTTGCCCTTCACAGATATTTACATTAGCAGTTTCCTGTAATAAAAGACTATCCGCCCTGCATACTTTAACAAGTATCCCTGATTCTACGATTTCTTTTTCTAATTTCGCTCCACAAACTCATTTCACCATCCGTAATTTCTTACTTTATATGAACGTTAATTTTTCATTAGCCTGTAGTTCAATGTTTCAAAGTATTAATCTTCCTTCTTTTTAGTTACGGCGTTGTGTTCTATTTTTTTTTTTTCCCTCTTGAACACTGCATCAATCTTTGATACCAAAATTTTTGTCGGTGTTGTGAGGATACTTTTTACTGTTGCTAATCTGCTTTTAACATCGTCTTAACTATGACAGTTAGTTGAACTTTTTTCATAAATAATATAATTCTCTTTTACCTCATCTAATTCTGTTTTCACGTTAGTATTTGTTTTTTACATTCTTTATTATTCGAATTATAAACTATTCGAGCGTTTTATCATGACATACTAAGTATAGAATTCTGGTGAGAATTGAAATGCATTCAAATAAAGTTGTATCAGAGAAGCCAATAAACGAATATTTGGAAATAATAAACTTTCGGTGTGAATTTTGAACAACGCATTTTCTGTATAGGTCTGAACAATAACCCAGCACACAATGCCAAACATACGCCACGATTTGTACCTCTCTGAAAGAGAACTGGTCAACAGACACATGGCCAGGCGGAATGAAAACCCTCTGAATTACGATCACAGTTCGTTCGAGAGATCTGTACTGATACAATTGTACAGCAAGCAGAGTGTTCGATACTCCAACTCTTTTGCCAACTCCTCTCTCGTGATTCAATAAAATGGACTACAGGGGGTAAAAAGGAACCTTTCAGAGCAGAGCGATAGACTGCAACACAATTCGGAACTTCCATTGCAAAAGCTGATACGTTCCATGTTGACAAAGCACCTGATCACTATTGTTTGCAGCTAACATCAGCTAAATCACAGGCTGATCGTATGACTGAACTCTGGCATCAAAGCATAGAAGTAGAACAATACGCCATTTAGTGAAAGTCAGTCTTCCTGTGTCGGCAGAAACCGCAGCCAGTATTAAAAGCCTGAAAGGACCTTTAATAATTGCACCAGAGACTTTTCAGTTGTGAATATTATATTTTTTGATAGTTCCATAACAATAAATGAGCTGAAGGACTTAGAAGAAGAAGAGTGGTTCCTCAAAAGGCCACGACCTGATCCTTCTTGTTCCTTGCCTCCTGTCCTTTCCTGCCTATATTGACCTCGGCATCGACGAGGCATATAACCATAAAAAATGTATTTGGCGTAAAGTATAACAGTATCAGAAAATGTTGAATGTTTCTTTATTTTAACTAAGAATGCTTCCTTCATTTTTCTTGACATCACCGTACGAATGGAACCTCATTTCTAGTATATGGTATTCCCCAAATAACAGCTACCGTGCAGTCATATCTCTCCTTCATGTTTAAATGCAGTCTGCGGCAAAATACAAGAATTCAGGATTAGAATGTCAGCCAGCTAGCTTCCAGCTGCGCCCCACATAAATATGACATTTGTGAGATATCGGTTTTGTGCTCTTCGCGAGTCGTCAGACGAGTCGCCCCGCTGCGCCACTCCTGAACAGAGGCAACCTGCTTCACCAGAGCTTTCAGTTCCCATACAATTCATTTTGCCATCGCCACATGTGTATCACTCAGAATATAATGAAGTAGTGTCAATGCACTAGTATTTTTATAGATTTAAATTAATAAGAGTTTAAACCAAATTTACTGTCCTTTCACATATTGTGTTGATGAGAAGAATAACAGAGACCCACTGTAACTATTACGGAAAATTTAAGCCTTATTCTTCTGATGTATAATATATTGAGAGCAAATGCTGTAGATTTCAACGAAAGCAAATTATTGTTTTCCCAGGCAGGTGGGTAAGCGACTACGCACGAGATTGGCACCCGGGGAAATTCGGGTACAAATCTTCATTTGGCTATCCAGATTTCGGTTTTCCACTACTTCCCAGGCACATGGTGGAATCGTTCCTTTATAATATCATAGCTAGATTCGTTCCCGTTCCTTGCTCCCATTCGTCTCCCGTCTCCAATTAAATGTAAAGCCCGAAAATAGTTGCAATAAATTACGTTATATCGAGAAGAGCTCATTCAATTAATTGGCACAGAGGTACAGTAAATAGGGACTGGAGTGATATTTCAACAACTGAATTAGTCGTTTGAACATCAGCTGATCAAGTGTAAATACCAAAACAGAAATGAGATCAAATAAAAATTGACATTAAATAATTCAAAGAAACAAAAGAACTCTTGTAATATGATTAAGAGGTTGGAAGCTTTTGATGTGGATATGGAGGAGGATGGAGAAAATAAGTTTGAAACACAAAGTAAGGAATTATGAGGTGCTGGAGGAGTAGGAGAGTAAAGGTCACTCATAAAAACAATAAGGAACGGAAAAAGGAACTGGATTGGACATGTGTTGAGGAATGAGTGCCTGCTTGAAACTGCCCTGGAGGAGATTATAAAACCGAGCGGGGCGGTGTAACGGTTAGCGTTCTCGCCTCGCATTCGGGAGGACGGCGGTTCGAATCCCCGTCTGGGCATCCAGATTTGGGTTTTCCATGGTTTCCCCAAATCACTCCAGGCAAATGTCGGGATGCTTCCTTCAAAAGGCCATGGCCGAATTCCTTCCCATTCCTTGCCCCCATCCTTGCCCCCCATCCTTTCCCGTCTCTAAAGACCTCGATGTTAAAAAGAGACGTAAAGCAGTTAAAAAAAAAAAGAGATTATAAATGGAGGGAAAAGAAGAGGTCGACGAAGAAAGAAAATGTTTGATGACATCATGATAGATGGGAAATATATAGAGACAAAGATACCGGTGTAACAAAGGGAGGCGTGGAATGCTGTCGCTGTGAATGGACCTGCTGAAAACGCTTGATGATGATTATAATCTCATGGAAGTGAACGTAGTACCTGTATTTTTTTGCTTGGATTTTTACCGCTGGTTAACCACGATATCAATAGTGCAGGGATGAAATTCTGTCCAACGAAGGAGAAGGAATGGGGCTTTTTGCTTTGTGAATGAAAGACTAAGGGTTACACCTGAACTAATTTCTAAAATCCATGGACAGAGGAAATTAAGAAGGGTGAAGTGAGCGCCGCGCTCTTCGAATTGCCAAGAACTACATACCAGGCTACTAAATAAGATAATTGCAGTTTTCCAGTGAACCGTAAAGAAAACATTATCTCCAATGAGAAAATCGGGACATTGATGAGCTTAAAAATAGTTCTGAAGCTTTCCTTTTATTTCATTTTTTTACTAGCTCCTAAGCTCATCAAAATTGAAGGGTTGAATTCAGTGTTCTTGTGTTTTTAAACGAAATAAATATATTTATTTATAGTTTTTCAGATCTTAGCTAAAAGGTGTAAAATATTGAACCACAACGAAAACATAAACAGCCAACCTAAATTATTAGCTTGCTACAACAAAGCAATACCATGAAACCATAGGAACATGACTGAGCTGTCAGTAATTAACACTAAGAATTGAAAACACAGATAATGTCTTATTGTTGGTTTGAAATATTAATTTTAAACCATTACAGAAAAAAGGTAACTTTTATTCATAGGTTGCTAACAGCATTATCTGTTGACAGAGAGCGAAAATATCTTTGACCGTTATTGGCTCGCCGAAGAAGATTGGGAGCGTGACATCACAGCGTTACGATAATATGATGACCTAGTTGACATTTTATTAGTATTCATAATTATATCTTGTGGTCTTAGTTTGTTGGTAAGATGGTTCCAAATCTGAGCGCGACTTTTATTTCTTAAGCTAACCCATTAATTCTAACGGGCAATGAAGATTGACAAAGTAAGATAAAATACGAATCGCATACTATCCTAGCGTAATTCACATGAAAAATTCAAAGATTCGTCAGTGGTAGAGCTAGAGATATAAATATTCCATCCGAGAAGGAGAAATCTGAAACTGTTACTTCTATATCTATACTCAGGTCATTAAATTAGCAGCCAAAATACGGGCATATATAGAAAGAGCCCACTCATTGTCTAAGCTTTCGACACGCCCTCAAGTCCCAGATACCACGTAGGTGTTGCGTAAGGTGGTCATTGTGTTGTAGCCAATGATAGTAATTATTCGCTTGTTTTCGCTACTATGACAATAATAATAAAAGTTTTAAGTGTAAGGGGACATCCAACTACGAGGTTTTAGCATTCGTGAAAAAGGGAGGAGCGTTAGCCTGCATAGTTGTTAAGCAATCGTAAAAGTTTTTTTTTGTCCTTATCCTCCTATCACAACAATATTTCTTTTTTTTTTATATAGCCATGTCCCTTGTATTCATAGATAACAGGGTTTCTCAAAGTTGGGTAGGTGAAATCCTAGGGGCTCAACAGTTGATCGTAGGGGGTTCGCGAAAAATATCTGTAATGGCGGACTGTCTATCTCATGCGTATAGTACGCACAATGGTGAATATTGCTCATTGTTGGTCATCGTTACTCATTTTCACTAGTAGATGAGCTAAAAAAAAGCAGATTTTTTCTCATGGGCGTTCACCAGCGCATGGGAAATTTTATAGGGATACGTGGAGCTTAAAAGTTTGAGAATCACTGATATGTAAAATACCATACCTCTTTGGTCCCTTTTCTCTACGTCTGAAGTCCGTGTCTGTGTGCGGCGTGCAGCCTCATACAGGCGCTGTGTCCAGCCAGCTAGCCAGTCTACCTGTTGGGCAGACCTTACCGCCAGATATCGATCCCGCTGTCGCTGCGTGGTTTGTTGCCTAGCTCCCGGGGTCCAGGCCGTCACACTCCAACAGCATTTCACAACTAGAGTTTATTAAGCGCAAGCTACTTCTGAGAAATGAAATCCATAAAATCATAAAACTTTCTTAAAGAAACAGTTTTACCTCAAACACAGAACGACCTAACACAGAAAATATTCATCAGATTGGGAGGAAAGTTTACAATTAAATTTTGCACTAATTCCCTCTCTGTGGCTAATATAGGCATGCAGTCTGTGTCCAATTTGAAAATTTAAAAAAAAATATATTGATATCTGTCACAAGGATCTCAACTAACTTAAAAGTGCTGTACGTGAAATTTTCTGATTTTATTTTCTATGTTAGTGCATTATTTTGAGTAGCAAGAAAATTTACAGAACGATGTATTTATGTGCAGAAAGCGATGTTCAACAAATTGTGATTTTATTTTTCGTTGGAGTTCTGTATTATTAAAACCTATGAATGAGCTATAAATCTTTACACCAAACTGAATAGCCTAGTATATACAGAATATTACCAAAAAACAACGTATTTTTAGTGTAGACTACACTTGTGACAAGATGACATCAGAACAAATGCTCTGTTCGAAAGTGAAAAATATCTAGAAAAACATACTATATCCTTTGTCAGTAGAATATGGTACAGTATTAATTTTTACATGTTCCACAAGAGACAAGGTTCAGTAAAAATACATATTTGCAGAGGTGACACTTAGACTAATGCGGCAGCACCGACTCATTAAAAGTATATATTCTGTATATATATTCTGTATATATTCTGTAGGCATGTAGAATTTAATTGTTCTCCTAATCCGACGATATAGTACCAGCTAGTTTCAGATAGACGAAACAACACTAACGGAACGTATACCGCATATTAAAAAACTGGGAAGATATCGGCCATTCCAAGATCAACAGTAGATTTCACCGGTGGACTTCAAACACCCGCATGGCCATCCAAATTTCGGTTTTCCCATGGTTTCCCAAAAAATCAGTTAAGATGGCTGCCGCGTGCGGTTGTGTGTCACGTCGCTCTTGCCGTTGAATGCATTTCGCGAGGGATAAAACAATCGTTAAGTGACGAAACAAGTTGTGCTGGTGTAAATAGTGCGTGTCAGTGCACGTAAAAACTCTCGCTAACTGCGGTAAAAAATATACGTTGTATGAGTTATTTTGTCTAACTACTGAACTGGAAAGCAGTGCCACGAGTCAACGGTCATCGTCCGCAGCGCGCTGCGTCGCGTCAGTGCTTCAACGTC
Organism: Vandiemenella viatica; assembly: GCA_031002005.1. Taxonomy (NCBI): domain Eukaryota; kingdom Metazoa; phylum Arthropoda; class Insecta; order Orthoptera; family Morabidae; genus Vandiemenella; species Vandiemenella viatica. The sequence goes on from CM061920.1 coordinate 356,487,093, forward strand.
ACGGAGCGGGTGCGTCAGCGCGCACCGTCAGCACCCTGGCGTCCAGCTGACGTGAGTCAACACCTCGCCTGCCTCAAGGCTCAGCTGACATCATGGACTCGACTGAAGGTAACAATAATAGCAATACACAACAGAGCTTAAATCCCGAATCGGAGTGCATCGACACAGTTAACAGCAGGTACGAAAAACTTGTTAATTATGTTAACAAACTGTTAGGCCAAAAAATGACTGAGTTCAAACTGAGGGAATTTAAGGACAACCTTGCTTCCTTCGCAGTGGCTATGGCTCACATAGAGGGAAGAAATGAAGAGATGAAGAAAGAAATAAGGACACTCAGAGAAGAGAACAGAGAACTGAACGTGCAGAAAAAACTGTCAGCATCTAGTTATGCAGCAGTGACAAAATCAGGGATGGAACCTACATTAAAGTCAAAAATAGAAAAAACAGCTACTAGTGCAGCCGTCTTCATAACTTCCAAGAATGGAGAAACTCCGAAACAGGTTGCTGATAAACTAACCAGAATCATAAAACCAGGGAAAGATAAGATAAAAATAAACAAAATACGTAGCACAAACAATGCTGTAATCGTAGAAACAGCATCTCAAGATGATGTAAGAAAAATTATGGAAAATAAAGAACTAAACGAAAATCTGAAGTGTGAAATGCCGAGGAAAAGGAAACCACTGTTGATTCTGTACGACGTACCCACGTCACTTGAGCCATGCAAAATCCCAGAAAAAGTATATGAACAAAATTTTGAAGGAAAAATAGAAAGACAACAATTTCTGGAGGGGTTCAAGTCAAAATTTCGAACAGGCCCCAGAGATAAAAGCACTGTCCATCAAGTTGTTGAAGTAAGTGCTGAAATAAGGAAGCAAATAATGCAGCAAAGAAAAATATACATAGAATTCAGTGCCATATCCGCAAAAGATTACACGGTAGTACCAAAATGTATGCATTGCTACGATTATGGTCATATTAGCAAACATTGTACCCAAACGTCGGCCGCTTGCAAACATTGTGGAGAAACTAGCCACAAGAAAGAAGGCTGTAGCAAGTCCTTACAGTCAGCTGTTTGTATCCCATGCAGGAAACGGGGAAAATCGTGCAACAAATCTGGCAAAGATTGTCCGACATACCAACTGTTTCTTCAAAGATTGATAAACAGAACTGATTATGGACAGTAGAAGGAACTCCAAGAGGATGGATAAACCATACAAAGATCAATTATTGAGTATCATTATCAACCTAATAGAAGAAACAGTAGGGAAAGGAAAGAGGAATAAAACAAGAAACACGCCATCGAGGAAGAGGAGGAACGCAGAGAGGGCTGCAAGATACAGGGAGAAAATATTGCAAGAAGGGAAGGAAACAGCAAACAGCGTAAGCACGCAGACAGATGAATCTATCCTCCAACACTCAGAGATTACTTCTACCATCTGTGATATTTCTCCTAGACCTCAACCAAAACGAGCTGGACTTGGGTGGGTAGGACCAGTTCCAATGACATCCAACTACTGCAAAATTAGTGGCGCCTCCAAAAACCGAGCGAACGAAAAACCAAGACACGCTGCAATAGCTCCAGACCATATCTACCAAAAGTTTGAAAACAATCTGCAGCTTGCTAGACTAGAGGAAACACAAAATCTCACTATGGCGTTACGCCACCTAACCAGAATAGCACATCCAAATGGCAAAAACATCACATTTCCGCAACCAGAGGCAATTGATCGTATTCAACTTAAGATAAACAATATACCTACTAATTCAGCCCAGTTACTCACTATAGTCAAGCAAGTATTTGACAGACGGAACGAAATCTTTGATCCAGATCAAATTTATCGTCATTTTGTGATGACTCATGGAAGAATAATGCTTGACTCGAGACAGCCGTGGCCACAGTGCAATATCCATACTCGGCATCCATGAGTAGGGGTGCAGAGAGAATTAAGATCGCACAGTTAAACTGCAGGAGAACCAGTCTGGTTTTGCATGAAGTGAGTAAACTGGCTGAGGAAATGCAAATAGATATCCTCTGTCTTCAAGAGCCCCATTCCAGGGAAGGGAAAATCTCACACATGCCAGTGACGTCTCAGATAATCTCGACAGGGAAAAAACCAATGAGTGCCATCATAGTCTTCAATAAGCAAATCACAGTCACAAAAATAACACAATTCTGCGATGAACATACGGTGTGTGTGGAGTTAGGTACGCAATGGGGAAACGTAGTCCTCGTTAACATGTACTTCCAATACAGAGACGATATTGATCCCTATCTTTGCAAGATTAGGGAAATATGTACAGCCATAGGCGACAGCCCTACGGTGATAGTTGCCGATGCAAATGCCAAATCTGCACTCTGGCACAGCGGTCGTACAGACGCACGAGGAGAAAAGTTACTCGAGCTGATTGGAGAATTACAGCTGTATGTCAAAAACGAGCCAAACAATCCATACACGTTCAGTGACCGAGCAGGTGCCAAATCGAACATAGATATAACTTTAGCAAATCGAAGAGCAGGAAACCTAGTAAGCGGGTGGAAGGTGATTGAGAACCAAACCACCAGTGATCACAATCTAATTATGTTCGAACTGGGAAGACTGCGAGACGGTGCGCGCGAAGGCGCCTGTACCAATATTCAACGGCTATATGACATCAGCAAAGCCAACTGGCCAAGGTTGAGGAGTTGCTTTATTCCCCCCCAAGTCGAAGATAAAGATTTTGATGTGGACAAGGCTGCGGAAGAAACAATTCGAGCAATCCAGGACGCAATGAGAACTGCAATTCCACTAAAGAAAACAACGGGAGTAAAAGACAAACCATGGACAGAAAGATTGCAGAAACTACGAATCACAATGAGGAAGGCAAGAAAAGCATATCAACGTTGCCTCATTACAGAAGAGAGACAGACTCTTCTAGATAGATATAGGAACAAAAAGCAAGAGTTCAAGGATCTGTTGCTGAAGACAAAACAAAAAAGCTGGGAAGCCTTCGTCAGACAAAATATGAGATCAGGCCCATGGGGCATCCCCTACAAGATTGCCGCTGGCAAAATTAGGCCACCTACAACCTTGTCTACTGTAAGAAAACTGGATGGATCTATGACCACCAACTGGATGGAAACTGCACGGGAGTTACTTGCCGTGCTACTTCCAGATGACAATACAGAAAACGAGACAGATCGGCAAAGTGAACTGCGTCAAAAAATGTGGGATCCCTACGAGAGTGAACATCAAAACTGCGTCATATCAGATGAAGAGATAGTAGAGGCAATATTTTCCCTTCAAAAAAGAAAAGCACCTGGACCTGATGGGATACCAGCAGAGGTCCTCCAGGAGCTGGTCATCCAACTGGTTCCAACCTTAAATAAACTTTTTAACGAATGCCTGGTACAGGGAAAAATACCAAATGCATGGAAAACGAGTGACGTGATTATCATAGCGAAAGGTGGAGGCAAAGACCCACAACTTCCAAAATCCTATCGTCCAATCTGCTTACTCAATGTTCTAGGGAAAGTACAAGAAAAGATACTTTGCAAAAAACTAAAGGAACATAGATTAAAACATGGGATGAACCCAAATCAGTATGGGTTCAGAGCAGGCAAGTCAACAGAGGACGCCATCAACCGCTTAATGGAAATAGCTCAAAACTCTTCCAAAAATTATGTGGTGGGAGTATTTGTGGATATCGCCGGCGCATTCGACAATCTCTGGTGGCCCGCGCTGTTCGAACGCTTAAGAAACATCAACTGTCCAAAAAACCTCTATACCAGTTTTAGAGATTATTGTAGAAATAGATATGCCAAATTGCGGTGCCCCAACAAGTACATAGAGAAAAGACTGACGAAAGGTTGCCCGCAGGGATCAGTGTGTGGACCAATTTTCTGGGACATTGGTTTGGAACCGGTCATGGAAATATTGCAACAAATGTCAGAACTGCTGGGTGTGGTGGCATTCGCCGATGATCTCGCACTTCTGATAGACGCGGACACCAGGCAGGAACTCGAAACAAAATGCAAAGCAGTATTGGATTGCCTGAGTAAGTGGTGTGCAGCAGTTAAGTTAAACCTAGCCCCACAAAAGACGACCTACATGCTCCTAAAAGGAACACTCAAACGAAATCCGGTAATTAGGATCCAGGGAAAAACAATAAAGAGAAAAGCAGTAGTCCGCTACCTTGGTGTAAACCTGGAGGAACAACTGAAATTTGCGTCTCACATGGAGGAAGTATGTGGAAGAGCAGCACTGGTAATGCACAAATTGATAAGCATTGGCGAACGACGGTTTAATCTGCCTCCGCTCGTCATAAGAAGATATCACGATGCAATACTGACCTCCATTACTGGATACGCTGCAAGCACGTGGGCCAAGCACCTAAGAAAGGTCAAACCAAAGGAGCTGCTTCGCCGTACGCAGCGAGGAATTCTGCTCCGACTAACTGGGGCCTACAGAACAACGGCCACAGATGCCCTAACGGTTATACTCGGTATCTGGCCCCTGGACCTGGAAGTAAGGAAGCGAGGAGCGCTATACTGGATTAAAAAAGGAAGGTATGACCAAGCTGCTGAAATAATTGGAAGGCCTGTTGAAACCAAAAAAGATATTTGGGATGCGCTGATGGATGAATGGCAGCAAACATGGACTAACAGCAACACGGGCAGAAGGACCTTCGACATGCTTCCTTGCGTGAAAGAGAGAATGAACATGACTCACCTACAACCATCTCCAGGGCTCATACACTACATATCTGGCCATGGTCCATACAACAGTTTCTTAGAACAGAGAGGCCTCAAAGAAACAAACAGGTGCGACTGTGGTGAAGTAAGTACTCCCGAGCACGTGGTTTGGGAGTGCAAACAAACTGAAGAATCAAGAGCATATCTCCAAATACAACTTCAGAACAGAAGAATATACGATATACTGCGTGATACCGAGCTCTGGCACTTGCTGGATGAAGCTGCTAATCTAGCGTCGCAGCGCGAGAAGGCGAGATTTGTTGAATTGAAACAGGCAGAGCGTAGGGGACGCCGCGAGCAACCGGCATCAGAAGCAGAAAGAAGGACAGGAGAGGAAGAAACTCAAGAGTAAAGAACAACCCAAATTTGACTACAAGCACTGCCCATGACTAAGGCGGTGCCTGCACCAGGAAGACGGCAAAGACTCAATTCATCGTAGTGCCTCTGGAAGCCAGAGGCACCTTCTCCAGGGCTCAGGGGGTGGCCTGCTCTGATTCCAGGAGAGAACTCCTGATGGGGGAGCAGGTGGCTCCAGGGACAAACCGGAGAAGAACGAGACCACTACCTGGAACGTGAAGCTGGCTGACGACACTTTGTGGTCAGCATGTCAGCAGTCGCCCCGCTGCATCAGCAGAGACAGCTAGCGGCCAGATGTCGACGCAGGCCAGCAGTGGTAAAAGAAGAACGTATACAAATAGACAGTTTATTAATTAGAAGTATGAAAATACAAAGACAATTGCTGATATTGGTGTGAATTAGTAAGATGGTAGATTAATTAGTAGATTAGTTGGTAGATTAAGTGGAATAATTAGTAGATTTACTATTAGAATACTTAAATCCATTAAATCCTTAAAAATAATTATCCAGATATATTATTAACAAGAAAATAAAGTAAATTGTTTTAAGAATAAAACTGTAGAAACTAAGGGCCTACTTTAGGTAACAAGGTAGTAGGCTATGTAAAATCAGGAAATAAAATAAAAAAAAAAAAAATCACTTCAGGCGAATGCCGGGATGATTCCTTCAAAAGGTCAGCACTACTCCCTTCCTTACACTTGTCTCCTAGCCTGTGCATTCTCTAATGACTTTAAAGTCGAAAAGCCCAAAAAAAAAAAACAGTAAGTCCCAGTAAGTCCCGATCTGACAGTGCAATGATGCGTGCGAAATGTTTCTGCACGCCAAGTTTGGCAGGAATTCAAAAGTAGTGGCAGATAGGAGTCTGCGAAAAATGTAAACCACTTTGAAGCCAATCGTGTAGTTTTTTTTATGTGTTGTGACTATGGATGAGACTTGGTCCCATCACATTATACCAGACCCGAAGTAACAGTTAACGAAATTCAAGAAATTCAGTTCTCTCCCATCAAAGAAGGCAACGGATCATCTTTCTGAAGGTAATTTGATTGTGTCTGTTTTTGGGAGGAGGGGGTTCTGAAGGTTTACTGCTTTTAGATTTCCTGAAAAATGATGAAACTACGATCAGAGCAAATTAAATTAACCTTGTGAAGCAAATTCGAGCTGCTATCAAACAAAATAGAAGAAGTAAGTTGTCATAAAAGTTGCTGTTTCTTCTGGACAATGATACTCGTCACAAATCTCTTACTGCCATTGCTCTAATTTTTTAGTGTGGTTTGATAGTGAAATTTCGTTCTTTACTCGATCTGGTCGTTTTGGACTTCTGCCTATGTCAAAACCTTGAAAATTTATCTTTCACTCATATTAATTAAGATGATACACACTGCCATTTACTTTTTAATACGTTCCAGAAATCGTAACATAAATATACTGTATTCTAGATTCCTATTCATTGCCATCTCTTTAAATATTTAAGTTTTATGAAACGAGTAAAATGGCAGATTTAGTATAATTACGTGAAATTTTTCGTTTATGTATGGTATTCGGCTCTGTGTATTATGTGAAACTGTTTGTAATGAGTCTAATAGACTTCGTAAGTGTTCTAAATGGATTTTGGTATCTGGCAGTTTAGTTAAAGAACATTATCATATTATGTTGTACCACCTATTATTTGTTTTATATGTTTGAAATTGTTTCTTGTGGTTATTGCAATGTTAGAAGCCTGTGAACATGTTATTATTTCATTTAAAATCATTTATAGTTATAATCAATTAGTTTCCATTGTTTTTTATGTTTGAGCCGTTGTTCCACGAGCCCTCGCCAAGTTAATTTCCGCATCTAACGTATCTTTGGTAAAGAGTCTGATGTTCATTTGTTATATATTTCTTAAATAAAAGCTATGTTAAATCTAACACCTGCTTAAAGCTACCCTTCATCACAACGGAGATAGTTAAAAATTATAGTGGAATCAACTTGTAATTCTTTAAAAAGTTTAATAATACTGAAACACATTAAAATTCCAAACAACAGTGCAATATCCTTTTATGCTGATCATACAAAAGAATTTGGTCGTTGGAAAATTTATGTAAATTTCTGAGAGAAAAATGTTGGAAAGTATATCACAAATATCTTAATTCATATGCACCAGTATAAGAATTTTAGAAATTATTAATTTTATGTTCATGTAATAATTCCTCTGATACATGTAAACTGTGTGTTACTAGCATAATTTGGCATCTTTAATCGAAATCTACTCGTTTCTTTAAGGGTAAGAGCTTTCTTTTTCACGTAAACGTTCGAAGTAATATTATCGCAAAGTTATTTCCCATGAACCTACTAGCTTCGCAGAGTCGAGCGTGTATTGCATTCCAGCCTCCATCTGTTATATCTCAAAGCTAGAGGGGCCAGAAACCTTTTCAAAAGAAAATGTTACACAATATTAGATCACCTAATAATAACATTCCTTGTGTGGGTATCGTTAAATTTTAGTAGCTTAGTTGTGAAATTATTGATAGCAATTTCTATTGTTCAGCTCATTCATGATGTAAGTTATACATACAGTATTTGTGACATTCTACTTCGTTTCGAGGAGCAATAGACATCATCCAACATTCACTCTGATCTTCAGAAAAACTGGCATAGATGGATTGTAAGATATTAGTTATGTCGTCTTCGTCATCACGTTTGTCAATGTTACGTGATAATACTCGTCCGCCAGTTTATTCAACTCGATGCATCGTGAGCTAAGTAAAAGTCAGCAACTGTGTTAAATGTGACTGCTGGTAGCTCACACACTTATCAAAAAGAGTAACAAGTCAAAATACAGACTGAGTACTCGGTTTTAATTATGTAAACAAATAAAGGAACATACTGGGCTAGCCTAAATGATTTATCGGGTTTCAATATACTGTGTATTGAAAAGTATATGACGTACAAAGACGAGTAATACACGAAAAGATACATAACCTCACCAAGTTTCTGGTCGGTACTATAATTGTTCAATGTGTGCGCCCTAAGTCACCCGTCACGCATCCAGTTCCGTCCATACGTGCGATCTATCATTGTCCGCCACAGCAGCAATGATCCGTTTCTGTAATTGCTGCAGTGTTGTTGGCATTCACTTCATCCTACAACAGCACGGGGCTCCACCTCACTGGAATACAAATATCCGCGACTATCTCAACAGAGAACTACCACATCGCTGGATAGGGCGCGCTGGTCCCAGTAATGTTCTTCTGTTGTGATGTCCCTCCCATGTCACCAGATCTGATCCCATGTGATTTCTTCTTGTTGGGATCTGTGAAGGACAACGTTTATGTACCCCCAATGCCAAGAACACTGCAAGAATTACAGGAACGGATCACTGCTGCTGTGACGGATATTGATAGAAACATGCTATCGAATGACCGAGCGTGGTGGTGTAACGGTTAGCATTTTGGCCTCGCATTCGGGGTGACGGCGATTCGAATCATGTCCGGGCATCTAGATTTGGGTTTCCATAGTTTCCAAAATCACTCCAGGCAAATGCTAGGATGCTTCCTTCAAAAGGCCATGGCTGAATTCCTTCCCATTCCTTGCCCCCCATCCTTTCCCGTCTCTAAAGACCAAGCTGTTAAGAGACGTTAAGCAGTTTATGGGCAGTGTATGGGCAGAATTGCATTACCGTTTGGATGTGTGCCGGGTGTTTAAGGGCGAACACATTGATTGTTTATACTATGTACCAGAAACTTGACGAGTTTATGTATCTTAATGTATGTATCTTAATTTATGTATCTTTTCATGTAACACTCGTCTATGTAGGTCGTATACATTTTAAGTATACCCAGTATTTTGAAACCCGATGAATCATTTGGGCTAACCCTGTACATTCACTGACTCAGTTTGCGCTCGTAGAAAATGAGAAAATTACATAAACAGACTCCTGCTGTTCTGATGCTTAAAATATCCATTCATCGCAACAATTACAGAGGCATTAAGGTGCGTTTACACGCTCAAGCCATTTGCGCAAATTGGCTTGCGCAAGCCAGTTTGTGCAAGTAAATCGTTACGCGTGAACGCTGGCATGACGTTTGTGCAAGCCAAAAAGTTTGGCTTGAGTAAAATCTGTCTCGACAGAAAATCGGCTTGAGGTTGGTGTGTTGGCATGAGCGTCTAGACACTGCTCAAGCTACAACTCCAACTTTGCGCATGCGCATGGGTGATGGTGAAGTTCGCCGACCTGTTCCCACGACCTTATCAATTAGCGGTTATCTATTCAGTAATCTTATTCACTTATTTTATTATTTAGTCATTCAGTTCGTGTTAACTGTTGTTCAGTTTGTTTATTGTATTATTCAAAAGTCCGAACAGAAACAATTTCTTGTTGAATTTATTGAACAATTCAAGTCGTTTCCGTATTGGTACAAAGATGAGAGAAGGGTTGGAAAAAAAAAAACACGATTTTTTCATAAAAATAAAAAAAAATCATTGGTTTTTTAATTAAATAAATCATGATTTTTTCACTTTTTTTAACGCCATAATTCAACTATTTTGAGTGCAAAATGGAACACATTTGTAGGCGTCAGAGGAAAGGGTATTCCTCTCTTTGTATTATATATATATATATAACTATTTATACGAATTATAACTGTTTGACACTATACACATATCCGGAAAGCTACATACGTTTGAATATCTCACTAAACTTGCTAAGGCTTTAATGGAGCAACTGCAATCCAAGTTTAATAGTAGGGTTAGCAAGTTCGTAATAGATCACGCTTCCAATATGGCTAAAATGAGAAGAGACATTAGAAATTAAAATACTATAACATATGGTTGTTCAGTACATTTTCCGAATTTAGTATCAAAACGATTTGGAAGTGGAAATGGCCAATACAAAGGAGCATGTTGTGCAAATTATCAAATATTTCGGAAACAGTCATGCTGCAAACTGTTTAAAAAAGAAGGTGGAAAAACTTTTGTGTTGCCACAAGACGTTCGCTGTAACACTGACTGATTGTTTTGAAGCACATATTTCTGAGAGGCAAAAGTTAATAAAGTTTTTGGTGAGAACAGAAATATAATAGACATTGTAATTCAGCTAAAAGTCGAAATCGCGGTAGTAAAAAGATCTTTTGAATAATTTCTGAGATACTGAAACCAGTATCAATCACAATGGATATTCTGCAAAACATTAATGGGCCTCTGTCAGATGCAGTAAATGTTTTATTTATAATGCAAACCGCAACCTTTGCAAGAATTAGTTCTTCGTCAAAATTCTCCATTTTGAACACAGAAAACTACAATTTTCGGGGTTCCTCGCTTCATAATTGTGCAAGCCAAACTGAACGTGTGAACGGCAGCATTTCATTCAGTTCATTTGCACAAATTGGTTTGCACAAGCCAGTTTGTGCAAATGGCTTGAGCGTGTAAACGCACCTTTAAACAGTTACTCTCCGGCGCGGTCAGTGTTTCTCCTGACTGAATCTATGCTTCACCTCTCCTTACCACATCATGGTGATAATGAATAAGCGTTGTCAATCGCCAGGTTCTCAAAACTGAAGCCTTATTTGCTAACGACTTAAAATCTAATACAAAGATTACACAAGCTACTCAATTCCTGAAGCTTCTATTGCTGAGTACATTAACAAAACCTACACATTATTTATAGATAGAGATAAACCAAAAGTGTCATTGGCTTAAAGTTGTATCGTTATGCACTTAGGACGAGGAGGTAATGTGTTCGATTGATACTCGGTCCGACCATCCAGATTTCAGTTCTCCATTGGTTCCACTCATTCAAGACGAATGATGGAATTAATTCATGAAAGTTTATTTCTTTTTAGTTTTCTGTATGTCCATCTCCCAACTTTAATATCCTGGACAGCGGCGAACCCTGATGAGAATATCATTAACCATCAACGATTCTGTTTCTGAGACTTGTAACCTTCCAACCCCCCACCTTTAATAATTCTCGGCTAATTTCTATATTTCTTTTGCTGGAGATAAACTGCATTCACTATAGCAAAGTAGTAGGAGATGGGAACAATCACAAAAATAAAATACGTGGATAAATAATGAACCACACAAAATCAAATCATATTCTGCCCAACTTAATCACATTGATACAAAGGTCTACACCCGAAACAGGAACTCGTATTCAATCAAGCAAGTTCGTAAAATTGTCTAATAACCAATTTGTCTGCACTTAACATCCACATGTAAGCAATTAAACAAGTCCATACAGTTCTCCCGGTAGTGATTCTAAATATCAGCAACTCATCACGGTTATAGTAACACAGGAAAATTATACACTTCCTGTAGCGAATGTGACTTCCTTGGCAGATGCACGCACACAGGGAGAGAAATATAAATGCACTTACATTTAGCAGGCAAGCAGTACCAATCTGAATCACGAATAAACAACTGAGAAAAACTGACGAGCGTATTGCATTCCGGTGGGCCTTAAATACTCTTTGGGTCACTGTTACTTGGATTGTCTGATGCCTTTTTTGGAGGGGCACTCCCTACATTGACTTCCTAACTTTCAAAATGACATGTCTCTGTCAAATGGGAGAATACATTGGCACCCACAGATACTACCCCTTTGGGGTCCGTGGGTTGGCGACAGAGCACAACCTTCAGCGCGCGGACAGAGAGGGCACGAAGGAGTTGACTGACCTCTATGCTTCACCTTGCTGATATAATGGCAGCCGCAGCAGCCTCCTGAAATTCCTAAATGAAATACACTGCCTACCTCACTCTCACTACCGCAAATTAGAATTCTTAATTATATTACTTAATAATTATTTAACTCTACCTCTTAGAGTTCCTATTAATATTTTTTAACACTTTTACCCAATGTACATGTCTTGTGGCATCGCAGACTACATACAGGTACATCGCGTTATTGTGACGGTGAAAACTCTACGACATCCAGCTGGTATTCCTAATGCTTGTTACCAAATTAATAATTACATTCCAAGCGTGTTGGGTGAGCGGTAACGCTCTGGCCTCGCATTCGGGAGAACGCGGGCTCTAATCCCCGTCCGGTTATCAAGATTTCAGCTTTTCATTGTTTCTCCAAATCACTTCAGGCGAATGCCGGGATGGCTACTGCAAAAGTCCTTTGCCAAATTCCTTTCAGTTCCTTGTCCTCATTCCTTTCCCGCCTGTAATGTCCTCGATGTCTACGAGACCTAAACACGAAAGCAAAAAAAAATTAGACCCAGTACATCGTCTTAGGTTTCGTACCTATATTATCATAAGTCTGTAAATGGGCTGCACATGTCTATAAATTTTTCCAGATATCGCGCAAAAAATATCAAAACAATTTGGATTGGGTTTTCACAGTTTGAAAGCTAATCGTTCAGCTTAAAATCTGCGGTATACCTTATGATTACTATCTACCGGGAAGGGGAGCAAGAAATGATAATTCGTGCGAATCAAGAACAGGTAGCCACCAAACATCAGACTCCTTCCGAATGAACACACCATTACGATATACCCTTCAAAGACAACGCTACAACACAAATGAACATTCCACCCACTGGATTCTCATACAAATACAGGAGTTGGAGAGGGTGTAAATAAGGGGTGCTAGATTTGTTTCCGCAGAATGCAATCAGTAACAGATATGATAAAAGAGGTGGAATGGTATTCATTGGAAGACAGGAGGAGGGTGAAGATCGTCATCGGCGTGTACAAGTCGTGTATTGGTGATGAGGTATGGAAAGATATTGGTGTAAGAATTAAATGTAATGCATGGAAGGGAAAAGATGACCATGACCACACGCTGGTGCTCGATTTTAGGCACAAGGGTGTGGGAAGATTCTCTTTTTGGGTAAGAGTGTCGGGGATTGGAATAAATTACCAAGAGAAATGATGATTAATTTACCAAAAACGTTGAATGACTTTAAAGCTAAAATTCGCGGAGGGTAAATGTAGGTGGGTGCAGGAAAGGAGAAGATGGGTGTGTAGGGAAATTGCCACCGGAGCGTGCGCTCCATCGCAGTTTAATTATATATTAAAATTATATTGTTTTAAGATTACGTTACTTTTGGATATTTATTTCTTCAGTTCTTTAAAATGTAATACATTAGAATAAACGGAAAACAGTAATCGGACCGTTATATCAAACATTAACACTGCGATAAGCATAACAAAATTGCATAATTTAATTTATGGTAAAAGTTACAAAGATACTACATTAAAAACATTTATGCATCCTGTTAGAATGAAAACAAAAGACAAACACATTATTACGCACACCAAGATCAGTTCGTAAGAAACAGCAGGAGATTGCTACTTAAATTAAACGTCCTGTTTGAGGTTGCTAACTATTCCAAGGTACTATCAGTTTTAGGAAAGTATGTTGATATTTCCATTAATACATCCTGTGAGTTTCTGAAGCCAAGAATTTCATTCAAAAACTTCTGTCAAATCATACATTTGCATATCTATCTGTGGCAAATTTCCGAATTTGGGCCAACAAATTTTCTATAAGGGCTTTTCAGTTGCTGCATTGCATATTGTTTACCATCAATGCGGTGTCAAGCAAATGCAGTCCGCAGTAGATGTAGCAGTTCGCAGACCTCTGGTTTCTCCACGTGTTTCTGGTTATGACGCGCCAGTTGGCTCAAGGAGCTCCTTACTTGATGGCAACAGCTGGGCGTACAGCTGGCAATCCTGCTGGGCCGTGTTGCTGATAACATTCAAAAGCGAAGCAGCAACTTTGGCAAACTCCAGAAGTAGTTAGCGGAGGGCTGGTATAATCATCAGATAACAAAGTGGAGCATGAACTTCCACTTCCGTTTAAGACAGCTGAAACAGTAAAACAGGCACAAAAGTATTCCTAACTAGTCATTGCCCGAAATTTCGTTCACGTAGTATTTTAAAGTACGAACCACTTTCTTAAACTAACTATATGACAATTAACAATCCGAAAGAAAAAAAGAACTAATACGTGGATCGCTGAAATCAAGAAAACTTTTAAAATGCCATAAGTAATTGAATCCGACCAGTGGTTTTTCCGTGACTATGATTCAACAAAAATGTTTCTTTTTTTTTAACTTAAGGCTTTATGCCTCGTTGACGTTTCGATCATTAGAGGCGGATTGGGACTGGGGTCAAGGAACGGGAAGGAATTCGGCCATGGTCTTTTGAAGAAAGCATCCCAGCATTCGCCTGGAGTGATTTGGGGAAACCATAGAAACCCCAAATCTTAATGCCCGGACGGGGAACTGGCGTCCTCCCGAATACGAGCTAGAGCGTTAACCACTCACCCACCACGCTCGGTAAGAAAAATGTATATTAATCATTTGTATTTTAAATTTCACATCAAAATGAAAGATATTCTAGTTTATCCTCTGGACTAATACCATCAATATCCGAGTGGTAGTTTTTCCGTGAATGCCATTCATCCGAACAAGGTTTGAGCAGTGCCATTTTGCACTGCTACTTGCCATTCGGGAGGGCCGGGGTCAAACCCGGTTCGGCCATCCTGTCTGAGGGTTTCCGTTGTTTTCCTCAGTCACTTTAGGCGAATGCTGTGATGGTTCCCTACAAGGCCACGGCCGACCTTCCATCCCCTTCCCTCCCCGTAGACTAGTAGGCTGAAAAGGATCTCCGTGATCCTCCAGCAGCCAGCCTCCCAGCCTTCAGCTGGGAGGAATGAAATGGTAAAAAAAAACAATTACTGTATATTTCAAATCAAAGTACATATTTGACAAGATCGCACATTATTGTTATTATCAAAAGATGCTGATTCATGATTTCTGCGTCCATCCGTTATTCGATTGAAATGCAACGTTTATGCATAATTATTATTAGTAGCAGACTAAGATTCTGCCAAACTATGGCCGCAACTATTTTTAATGAAATTTTCAAAAAAGTTAAAATATCATTCACTTTTTTAAAAATGAATTATAATTTATTTTCGGTTTTGTCCTTCTCAGTGTTGAATAACATGGCACTGATTTGTGACTGCTGGTATCGAGTGAAGGATACTTACTCGCGACTGCTGGCAGCATGTTAAGCTCGACCACCCATCAGTAAGTACGTAACCAGCAGGATCGGTCGCATGGATGATAAGGAACACGCGCGCTGCACTTTCGCGCCACGCGTGTCGAGCCCTACTGATCTCGGTTTCCGCGGCGTACATTGTGGCAAGTACGACGACCCAGCAAATGGACGATGCGACGACCCAGCAAATTGACGATGATTTGGGAATGGACGACGACGCTACATCAGCCACTGTGTTCATCATTCAGCGTAAACACTGTGTCGTGTAATCGGTGAGCAAAGATTCAACGTCAAGAAAACGTGCCACCAGAGAAGACAAATAATAAATATCCACGTGCCGTCAACTACAGAAAGGAAGGTACTTGCAAATCTACTAGAGTCAGACTGCCAGTGACAAAACTTGGGATAACTAGGAAACATACGGAATTGAATCAGAATCGGCAGCTATACGAGGAAGGCTTCGTAGTGCCGACGAAGACGGCGAAACTCCCACCTTCATTGGATCCAGTACGATGAAGATGGAAAATCATTTCACCACCTGGGTTGCCGACGACCTGTTGCTAATGGAGCCGAGATGCGACTCCATACCATCTATACTAGTGAAATTCGCAGAAAACTGCAAGACCCTTAATGACCGGTTCGCTGCAAAGATAGAAGGATGTGACAAAATCAAATTCAGCATGACTACTGCCGAAGACCTTGTGGCCTTCGCGTCTCTACTTTAAAAGGGAAACATCCTGTAATACACATTCCCTACCGGAGCAGTGAAACTATTGAAGGTTGTGTTTCGTGACATCCCTAGGACGCTGGCCACAGGGTAATTGAAAGAAGAGCTATGATGTGAGTTCAATGGCTTTATTTCATCGTCTCGACAGTAGCGATTTAATGCCACTGTTCCTAGAAGAGTTATTTATTTTAGTGTTTGCAGCAGACGTTAACGCAAAGTCTGCTCTTTGGCACAGCAAGTAGCCTGTCAGGAGAGGGCAACTACTATAACAACTGCTAAGCGAATTGAGTAGAGAGGTCAGAAACCAAGAACATAATTTTCCTGTTTTATGCAACAGTAACTAACATTCATGTGGTAAATCAGCATTAGAGCTGTGGAGTGTTTGACAACAAGACAACAAGTGATCACAGAAAGCAGATGGATGCAAATAGTGCCAATGGAAGCATTAAGACAGCATGCAACGTAAGGAAAGCTTCATGGGTAAGCCTAAGGAACGTTTCCATTCTGCCAGAAAACCACTTTGATGTAGACAAAGACACAAGAGAGCTGACATGTGTAATACAAAGGGCCTCGAAACAGGCGATACCACTGAAAAAGACAGTTAGTTAATCCTGCTGACAAATTTTGAATAGAAACACTTCAGAAACTACAGCTAAACATGAGAAAAGAGAGATGAACGTATCAACGAAGCCTGGTGGCAGCAGATAGATGTATCGTCCTCGAGTGCTACAGGTAGAGATGGACAAAAAAAAGGGGGGAAGAAGCTGGGAAGCCTTCTTGAGGGAAACCTTATGTCCTAGCAATGGGGAATTTATTACCAAATAGCTGCAGGTAAAATTAGACCTTCCACCACACAATCCACAACGAAGAGAAGAGTTGGACGAATATCCACGAATTTGAGAGAGTCAGCCGACGAGTTATTAAAGTTTTGTTATCGGATGAAAAGCTGGAAGAATAAATAACAAGCTACAAACGAAACTTGTGGCTGCACTTTTGAAATAAAGACGATGGAAGTGATTTTAAACCCAAAGAGGAAATAACCGCGATAAACAAAATGGCTCCTGGTCCGGATGAAATTCCAGCCGAGGTTCTAAAGGAATTAATCTTAAAATTAAGCCCCATACTATGCAGACTCCTGAACAAATGTCTAAATCATGGTAGAATTCCAAAAATATGAAAAAACATTGAGGTTGTAATTCTAAAGAAAGGAGTCGATAAGCATCTTTTTCGACCAAAATCTTACCAGCCAGTTTGTCTATTGAATGTGCATGGCAAAGTTTGAGAGAAGATCCTATGCAAAAATTACAAAACCACCGGGAACTCAAGCGAATTAATCGCAGTCAATATGGATTTCGAAAGGGGAATTCTACAGTAGATGCCATGAATCGGTCGATGGAAACAATTAGTAACAGTAAAAAAAAAAAAAAAAAAAAAAAAAAAAAAAAAAAAAAAAAAAAATTTGTGAAATGGGAATTTTTGTGGACATCTCGGGGGCATTTAACAATTTACGATGGCCCGCTCTGTTTGAATTGCTGATGGAGATTGGTTGTCCAAGAAAATTGCTATACACTTTCAGGGACTAACGCAGATATAGAACTGCTTCCTTGAGATTCCAGAACTCGTCTATTACAAAGACCCTGACTAAAGGATACCCGCAAGGTTCGGTTTACGGTCCCATATTCTGGGATATAGAAATGGAACCGGTGATCGCACTATTACAAAGCACAATTGAACTGTTAGGTCTGACTACTTTTGCTGATAACCTTATGACACTCGTGGAAGGAGCTACAAGAGCAGAAATTGATAATAACGGTAATGTAGATCTTAATATCCACAATCAATGGTGCAGTAAAGTCAAATTGTGTTTAGCAGCATATAAGACAACATTTACATTGTTCAAAGGCAACCTAACTCGAAAACCTACTATAAGAATCGACGCTAAATCAATTCAAAGTCCAGTGTGCAGGTACTTAGGCATTCTATTGGATGATCGATTAAATTTCGAATCCCACTTAGAGGAAAGAATAGCACGAGCAGAAGCTGCTATGAATAAAATAATCAATATGTAGTGGGCGTGGCTTTAGGGCGCGTCGACCATCAACATGTACCAACGAAAATTAACTGTTCCATTCCAAATAATAAGACTGTACCATGATACAATTTTATCCTCTTTAGAGGGCTAGTCAGGAAGTGTGTTGGCAAAACATTTCAGAAAAATAAAACTGTAACATAGAGTGAATCGGGTCCAACGAGGTATACTATTAAGGTTGACAGGAGCATACCGAACCGTGGCAACAAATGCATTAACCGTTACCTTTGGTGTCTACCACTGGACCTTGAAACGTGAAAACGAGGTACCATACACTCGCTCAGAAAACGGAAACAGGATAAGGCAGCAGAAATTATAGGCAGCGAAGCAACAACTGAGATGCACCTTCGGAAGCGAAATGGCAACAAGAATAACAGTGAAACACGTAGGAGAACGTATGACAAGATCCCATCCATAGAAGAGAGGTTAAAGTTGAAGTTCCTACAACCCTCTCCCGAATTAGTACATTAAATTACTGAATATAAGCTTTACAATAGCTTTATTCGAAATAGGAATACTGTGGTCTCAAGCAGGTGTGAATGTGGTAAAGTAAGTACGCCGGAGCACGTGGTATAGGAATGTGGAATAATAGCCAGTCTGAGAGTTTGGCAACAAGCTCAGCTGCAAGGGAGGAGAATACTCGACGAAACCTTTTTGTATTTGCTGGACGATGCAACTTATCTAGCTTCAAAATTTTGGAAGGGGAAATTTATTGAAAGGAAGTATGCCGAGCGAAATTATAGGTCTCAGATAGCAGAACAACTTCTGAAAGAATGGTAGCTAATTCCGGAACCAATTGTAGAGGAAGAATGAAACTGGAAGTCTGACTTTCATAACAATGGATTGGCAATGAGCTACATCAACTGTCGGAGGAGCTGTGTTGCAGTACTCTGTAGAGTCCTTCCTCTCAGCGACATTTAGGAACGTCTTGGTATTCCAGGAGGTCAAATATTGACGCCCTAGGTGATTCACTGTCCTATCGGTAACGGGGAACGCCACCATTGGAGCGCAATCAACAACAAGAAAAACTGAACGTTAGTGGAACCGAAGTGCCGTTGTGACAATTAGTGGTGGTAATTGTAGTATTAATAGTAATAGTGGTATTAGTAGTAATAGTAATGTTAGTAGTAATATTACGAAAATTAGCAGTAGTAGTATTGATGGTGGTACCCATTCAGTTAATAATAGTAGAAGAAGTAGTAGTAGTAAAGTAGACTGCCATTAGAACTTAAATCAAATTATGTTGCACTCATTGTGTATAAAGTGAATACGTTTAAAACATGAGATATAAATATATATGCACGAAAAATAATGGAAATACGGGCCCAGTTTAGCTTCTAGGGTCTGGGACACTTTGCGCAGGGGAAATTATATAAATCCTAGTAGTGCTACCAGATCTAGCTGGAAATCGCACCTTATATGAAGTTAAAATAGTCTGCCACAGAGTATCCTCAGACAGGACTGCGATCGTTGGCTGGACTGCAACAGTGTTTCAGCTGTAAGTTGTTTGGTCATGTGGGTCATGTCAGTGGCACGCCCGGTGCACGTCAAGTGTGCAGGACAACACGAAGCAAAGGACTGCCACACGCAGAAGAGCCATGACTCATCAGCATGTGCGAACTTCCACGGCAACCATTAGCAATATTTTTAATTTTGTCATATTTAAATTTACTATTTCGGCTCTTGAAGACTGTTACCTTCAGTATTAATAATGAGGGATTGTTCGTTTAGTGATAGCTGATTGTTAAGAAACTGCGCATGGCATTGTTAGATTCTTGCCTAAGTTCAAAAAGAGAAATATTTCACGTCGTTAGCTTTAAATTTTCAGAATAGCAAAATTAGACGAAATAAAGCACTAAACAAGTTTCACCGACTTTCGCAATGGTGATATTGCAGAAAAACTTGATTCACTTTTGGATATTAGGATTAAAAATAGTCCAGTTTATACATGGCTTGCTTAGAAAAGTTCGTAGGCACAAAACAAAACAGAATAAAGCACTTTTAAATTGGCTCAACGAGTTTGATGCAATCTTACTGTTAGTTAACTTAAATAAATTATCAATTCAAAAATGTTAAATAGAAATGTTCTTGGAGACGAGAAAAAAACAAATAAAAGTACCTCTGATTACAGTGACTATATACGAAGTAACTGACACACTCCCTAATCCAATTGTGAGTGAATTAAGAGTGAAATGTAGGATAAATGGATCTGTTCGAATTAGAGACTCACTCCAAAGGCCAGTATAAACTTAAAAATAGCCAATATAAAAACTTCAATATTAGTGAACAAGATACATCTGACATCTCTGACACTTATCTACTGAAGTCAAAACAAGTACTGAATTTAACAAATTATTGTGCGAAATCTTATATATAAAAATGGATGTTGGTGTTCCGAGATTAAAATATGTTGACACCGTTTCACCAATCACCATGAAAGTTGGCATACATATGTATTTTTCATGGAGAAGGTTTATGACCAAAAAAATCCAAAAACCACCGCTTATCCCCCTTTACAACCCTTAATTTTTGTACGAAACTACTTTTATCATCTGATTTCGCTGCAACTTTACAAACATACACTCTAAAATAAGAAAATACTGTAAAAATTTGATTTGCAAAAACCCAACCCCTTTTCCACCCCCTCAATTTTAGTCAATGTTCATTATACAAAGCTACAGTCGACACCATTTCACCAATTACCATGAATTTTTTCACAGAGAAGGTTTACGACTAATTAAGTCCAAAACCACTCCCTCGCCCCATTTTCACTACTTCAATTTTATAGAAAACCAAAGTTTTTGTCCGAATTCGGTGGAACTTTGCACACGCATAAAAAGAAATATATGGTTTGCAAATACATAACCTCTCTCTCCCTTTCCACCCCCTCAATTTTCGTCACTGTTGTTTATTCAAAGCTACAGTCGACAACGTTTGACCGATCACCATGAAACTCGGCACATGCAAGTATCTTATCATGGAGAAGGTTTCTTACCCCCCTCCAAAAAAAGAAAGCTACCCTGTAGTTCCATTTATACCAGTTAATTTTTAAACAAACTCACATTTTTTTTATCTGATTTCAATGGAACTTTGCACACGTATACTTTAAAGCAAAGAAAAAATATTGTCTACGTAAGCTTTACAAAAACCCAATCTCGCTCCCTCTTTTCACCCCCTTAATTGTTGTCAATGTTCTTCATGTAAAGCTATACTTTCTATCCGATTTGGGGGGATTTAAAACAAATAGAACCCCTTCTTCCCCTATTCACCCTCTTAATTTTTGTCCTGTTATTTATACAATACTACAGTATCTATCCGATTTTTAACGAACTTTGCATATGTAGACTTTAAAAGAAATAGAAAAATACTGCCCTCAATAGTTTTGCAAAAACCAAACTACTCTCTCACTTTATTCCCCATTAATTTTCTCCATTGTTCTTTATACACACCCACTGTTATTATCCGATATCGATGGAATCTTGCACGTGTGTGCCTTAAATCGAACAGAAGAATTCCATCCACATTTGGTTTACAAAAGCACAACTCCTTTAACACTTTCCCCCGCACGCCTTTTAATTTCGAATGTTCTTTTTAGAAAGTCACAGCTTTAACTCCCGTCAAAATCAATACAGCTAATTTTACAATTTATCAGAATATTCATAAAATAAATGTGTACTAATGCCCTAACATGTATCAGATTTTAACTTAGACCCCAAGAACCATTAAAAATCTGTATTTTCTCCATGATGCTGGACCAAACAGATATATTCCAGATACAGATTTATCTATGTGGTATATATTAATGCACGGGTGGTACATGTGTTGATTTTCTAGCAGAAATTTAAACACATATTGTGATTAGGACCAAAATGAAAACTGACATTAAGTATCGCAGCATCCAAATCACCCCGTTCTGGGAATTGCTCGGGTTCATCGATGTTTAATTTACTTCTGGAAATGGCTGGTGCCAAATTAATGAAATTTGATACACATGTTTCACATTGGAAATATAAAAGTAGTCTATTGGTAAATCAATCCCGATTAAACCGAGTAACGGCGAGTACTCTGCTTGTAAAATATATTAAAGATTTTTTTTTTAAATATTACCATGCAGTTTATGTTATACTATCATGATACAAGCCAGCGTATCTCAACCTTTCTCAGTCCGAAGATCACTATTATCTAAATAATAACTCTGCGGATCACTTTCCTATATGGTCACAATTTTTATATCTACGTGTTTATTATTGAACTATACCTACTAGAAGACCCTCATAAAATCTTCAAAGGAACGCTGTTCTTTTTGATGCCGACTGGAAACGTATTCAGCGAATAACAATGCAGTCATAACCTTATATCTGCAAACACCAGAATATTACCTGGTCGTTGAAATATTCATGGCTTTTAGAAAATTTGGTTTTATACGCACTTATAGCCTTTTGCAGTATAACATCAATCTTATGTGAACAATATTTCCTTATTTTATGTAAAGTTAATTCAGTTGCCATTAGATTTTTGATATTCTGCTCTATCTTCGTGGATCACAGATTGATAATCGTTGCTATAAGCTATCATGACTAAACGAGCCTACTCTCCCGCACTTAATCCGCCGTAGAGGACGAATTTGTTACCTGCTTTACTGCTCCATCTGCCAAGAGAAGATGGAAACTTTGATAACGACACTGAACTATCAACAGTTCTACAAGTCTCTGATAGTTGATCCTCGCTTGAAGTTTGAAGTTTGAATGACTGTTTCCAACTTCGGAACTCAGTGTATGGAACAGCACCTCAGCCTCCAAGGGTCCTCTGTGAACTAACGTTCACGGAAGATGCTGTATTACACAGTGTTCCTGCTTTGTGACACACATCACACACTAAATTCCTATAAATAAACTTAAATGGTCTTCACCAATCTATACACGCATTTCTAACAAATTTCAGTGATATGCTTCATCTAACTATTCTTTCTTTTTAAGTGTTCTTGTTTCAAAACGTTTATCGTGATTATCCATTGATTTGGATATTTTACGTAGTTGATAACTGATTTTTTTTTATTTCTTCGCTGTCATCAGTCTCTCGATGCAATCCTCCATCGCTTTTTATCTGTTCATTTCAACATACTCCTTACAGTGGCGTAGCTAGGTTAACAAGGGCACAGCTGATTTTTTTGATTTTTTTTATTTTTTTTTTTTTTATTTTTTTTTTTATTTTTTTTTTTTTTAGCTCTACCAAGTATTACGTTTCTTACCTTCGACTGTTCCCTCCACTAACAAATTAACCAATCCAGCATTTCTCAAAATATGGCCTATCATTATGTCTCTTCTTTCTGTAAGACTCTCCCACAAACTTCTTTCCTCACCCATCATTTGAAAAATGCCTATATTTCGTACTTTAACTGTCCACTTAAGTTTTAGCATCCTTCTATATCACAACATTTCGAATGATTCAATTTTCCTTGTTTATGGTATTCCTAAAATCCGTGCTTCGCTTCCACTAGGTACTATGCTCCACACATACAGTTTTAAAAAGTTCTTTCGAAGTTCTACATCAATATTATTAATTTTTTTCATGAAGGCTCGTTTTGCTAGCGCTATTTTTCCTTTAATATCATTCCTATTTCGGCCATCAGTTGTAATTTTACTGCCCGAGTAGTAGATTGCACTTACTTCTCCTATATAATATGATCCTATTTTTATATTTAATCTACTATTATTAGTATCATCTATGCTAAATTTCATCACTTTTTTCTTGCTTCGGTTTATATTTAGTCCAAAATCTTTCTTCAGTATTTTCTTCGTGACATTCAGTAACTTCTTAGTATCGTCAGCTTATTCTGCTAACAAGGCAATTTCATCAGCAAATCGTGCCTTACTGATTATTTTACCATCTACAACAAACGTAATCGATTCACTCCAAAGTTATACGCATTCTGCTTCTAAACTTAAAGTGCAGCTATATTCAACTTGTTCTGCTTTAAACATCCACTCTAGTGTAGCATTAAATTATTTCAGCAGGAGCTGCTGTTACTAACGACACAACTCATGCTCAGTACGGCAATATTTTCATTAAAGGAGGTACGGGGATGGAGGGCATTATAACTACCTGCAGTATGTGTCATAGTTTGTGTTCATCTAGCCGTATGATGTCGATTTATTGGAGTTTCCGTTCGCTCTTTAATGTTAACTTCTCCTTCGTGTGCTCTCATATTGCTGGTCCATTATAATGTCCGTTCCACGTAATGCTACCGTATTTTCTGGCTCAGCAATGCAGTACTGATTGTATCGACCCTTCCATCGCTAGTACAATAGCCTCCTTTGTGCAACGCAATGTAAGCTTAACAACAGATTTATAGATTGCTTTGGATTGCTGATTGTTCTAAGTCGTAATGACAATTAAATATTCAAGAGAACTTTTCTGAAAGGATAATACGAGAGATATTTTATCTCAATCTAAATGTGTTTTCTACTTTCTTTTAAGAAAACTTAGCCATGCACTAAATCTGTTTTTCAAATCTTTGAAATATTGTTGACCATCTTTAGGTAGAAGACTGAAGATAACTAAATATTACTGGCCGGAAAGTAATTTTACTCAACAAAACTGTTCACAGGCAACAAAATCAAAGAGTTTTGTCTTATAAAACATTGTTTAAGGTTATGGAAAAAAGTTTCTAATTTAACTGTCATCATTTTTCTAGACGTATGGACTTGTTTCGTTCTTTACGCACAGTTTCAATAACGTTTGTTCGAGATTACCAATTTTCCAGTAGCAGGTGTCAAATTAAGGAGAGTTAGGAGTGTGTGTTGTGCAGTTTTGTTGAATGAAAGACCATAGTCACTGGATTATCAAGCTTTTATCCATACAGTAGTTGACTCTAAACGACTTTATCGGATTAACAGAAACGCTGCAAGACGGAGCGTTTTGATTGCGACACAGCTAATTAGGTTCTCATCTGCAAATATTTGCAGTAGTTAATGAACCAATCCAAGTATTCCCTACGCCTTCGGAAGTACCTGAAACTGACATAGTGATATTCGCTACCAAATGCTTCTCTGCCTCTGTCAGGCACTCCATTGTCTTCGGACGTTCTTGTCTTCTTCAGCCGTCAAGCCTCCGCATGGATCTACCAGAGATTAATGTTGATCCAGGCTGTCCTCGTCAGTATATGGTTGCTTACGAATCGATAGTTTCTTCACTGCAATGGCGAGAACTGCAGTAGTCTCTATGAGACTAACTGCCAGCTTGACTCCTGTAGACGACCGGAAACCACAGTCGAAACGTTGGAACATAAATCAGGGCATCATATAACAGCGTAACATTTAGTAGCAATTGATGGTGAAGTATCCCTCATTTCTTCAGATGACAGTTAAGTACTTTCTGAGGAGTTAAGAGGTAGTCTGCTGACCGGTCTATCTGACACTGTGGGCAATGAAATTACCTCTGAGCCTAGGAAGAGATTTCTACCTGCTATAGCCGTTAAGACCAGTTGGAGCATGACCAAGAATTTCATGTTTGTTCGATGTGTTGAATAGTTTATGATTTAACTTTTGTTTCTTTTGTCACATAGTTCACATTTCAAGCAGTACTTCAACTTTTAGATTGTAAACATAAATCTCCTTGGACAAGGACGTCTGACTATGTGTTTGTAATAACTAAGATTTTGTATCTGATAGCTAATACGTTCACGCATACAAGAATTTTATGTTTTGGTACCTGTAACGCTTTTCAGCGAAAAAAAAAGAAAAGAAAAAAACGATTTGCCCGAACATAATCTATTTGGCTAAATTATTGAACAATATTTCCTTGTTTGCAATAACGTATTTATTAATCATAAATATATTGCGTGGATTAGGGCAGCAAAAGTTAGTTGAATAATGCTACTTTGGTACTAGTATAGACACATATGGGCCATGTTGAAAGGTTTCTAAAAATCAAATATTCATTTTCACGTAAACACAGTGTCATTATTGCAAAAATTTAACTTAAATCATTATTCTTTTTCCATTGGAAGTAAAATATAATCACGTGCTTTATCTGATGTTCGAAGGCGAATTTAATGCTACGATATCGCGTTTCCACATTCAGTCACATTTCTAGCCTACAATTTTTTTCGCACATAAAAATGTACAGTATGCGTTGTTTCGTGTTAAATATTATTCTGAAATTATTAAATCGATTTATACTGGTGATAACCATTAATCCACTATAACATTTAAGTAATAGTTTACAATTGTGGTGTCCATAAGATGATATGTCTCCGTGAATGACTTTAAAATATTTCTCTCTCTTTCTGCATCCAAAGTTGGCGGAAATTATTAACCAAAGTTTCTTGGGTTATAGAATGGTTAACGATAAGACTGGAGGGAAACTTAGTTCGGAATGTATCATCTTTTCACTCTTTAGAGCATTCGAAAATGAAGCAAACCCTGTAATTGAAACTTAAATTGACTAAGTTGTGCCCTCAATCATTTACTATCGTTTTCGGGGAGGTATGTTCATTGGATATCCCCTATGAACTCGTTTACAGACATTAGATTTGGAATCTGACTACGAGTCTTACCCATCTTATTGCCATATAGATAAAATACTGGGTAGTTAAAGATCTGTGTGTTAACTACCTAATATCTACAGCTGTACTATTCCATCACTTCACCACCAAACATAGGCCCACGTGTCTTCTCCAAGCTGTTGTTTTTTGAGTGCACTAACTTTGTTTTTTTGTTAGCATTATCATCTATGGTGCTGCAGCTTAAGTAATTCTGGTCTTATTATACACAGATCAGCCATAAAATTATGTCCATCTGCTTATTAGTGTTTTGGTGCATCTTTGGAGCGCAATACAGCAGCGCTTCGGCATGGAATAGATTCAAAAAGTCCTTGTTAGATATTCGGAGTTGTCTGGCACCAGATGTCTACGCACAGGTCACGCAATCCCTTTGGTTTGTGGGCGCCAAGCTTGGGAACAAGCATCCCGAAAACGGCGAGTATGGTGGGCTGTTCGCGTGCTACTGTGGTAAGCATCTATGCAGAGTGGTTGAAGGACGGTGAAACCACAAGGTGGTGGACGTCCACGCCTCATCACAGAACGTGGAGGTCGGAGGCATGCCCTGTAAAGCGGGATGGGCGGCGATCTGTGGCAGATCTGACAGCAGAATGTACTTCAAAACACTGGTGCTTGCACTAGCATTGTACTCTGCTATCAGATCGCCGCCCATCACGCTCTACAGAGCGGGCAAGCGTCCGACCTTAACGTTTTGTAATGAGGTGTGTATTTCCACCACCTTGTCGCCCAGTCCTGGTTTCACCGTCGTTCAACCAATAAGCGTAGAAGTTCACTTACAGTAGCACGCGAACAACCGACCAGTCTCTCCATTTCCGAGATGCTCGTTCCCAGCCGCCGCGCCCACAAACCACCGACCCGTAATTAAGAGGAATTGCGTCACCTGTGCGAGGATATCTGGTGCCAGACAACTCCGGAAACCTAACAAGGACTTTTCGAATGTATGCCATGCCGAATCACTGCTGTATTGCGCTCCAAAGATGGACCTACACACTAATAAGCTGGTAGTCATAATGTTTTGGCTGATCACTGTAACTGTGATGCACTCTTATTTCAACAGACAATTCAATTAATGTTTTATTGTCACTAAGAAACCAATCAGTTGTTTCATTGAAGGCACAGTGTTGCTCGAAGAGAAAACATCCGACACGGTTAAAAATTCCACCTGCTCAAAGACCTAATTATCTATGTTGAATTTATTCGGTTGTGGTTTTTTTTTCGTGTTCGTTTCCACATATTTGGTTCAATTTACACTTATCTTTTTGTTTAATTTAGTATTTTTATATCTGTTCCTTAATCCTTACTTATTGTTGCATATCGTATTAAAGAAGAAGTTGTCATCCTATGGAAAGATATGCATTTGCTTGAGGAGGACTGCAAGGTTTGTCTCTAAAAATTACCGCAGAATACAATCGGTAACTAATATGATAAAGGATCTGGAGTGGGATTCATTGGAGGACAGAAGGAGGGTGAAGAGGATCATGGGAGTGTACGAAGCTTATACTGGTGATGAAGCATGGAAAGTATTGGTCGGAAAATTAAGAGAGGTGCTTGGAATGTTAAGGTTGACCATGACCACAAGCTGGCACTTGATTTCAGGCATAAGGGTGTGGGAAAATTTTCTTTCTTAGGAAAGGGAGTGAGGGACTGGAATAAATTGCCAAGATAAGTGATGAATAACTTACCGGAAACACTGAAGGAATTTAAAGTAAAAATTATTAGAGGGTAAAAGTAGGTTGGAAGGGGAAATGGTGGGGGTGTAGGGAGATTGCCACCGAGTGAATATCTATATTTTCGCATAGAATTTCCAAACCTCTAATGTTTTAACCCTCTAAGACGAGCTGTTGACTCCGATACTCATCATTAATTGGTTTTTGAAAAAAAAAAAAAAAAAAAATAGAAATGCACCAAATACTCTGTCAGTGAGTACCATCATATGACCATTTATTTTCCTATCAGTATTTGTGCATCAAATAGTTGGTTAATAGTTCAGCGTTCCTTTCTAAACGCACAGTATGTAGTCAGCAATTAGAGTGCAGATCTGATATGACAGAAATTATAACTCACGTTTATTAATATTTATATTTTTAATATTAGCTCTATTTATTTTACTTATTTAATTAATATTTTGAATATTAGCTCTATTTATTTTACTTATTTAATTTAGAGAAATAGATTGAAAATTTATAAGATGCAGTTTATTTTTATGTGTTTATAAATTAATTTTACTGTTTTCACAATGAAAAAATTATGCTTTTCATTAGGTCTTGAGTACATTTGACGGTAATTTGTAATTAATTCCAAAAACAGAAAATTCTCTATATTTCTCGCAGAAATTTAACAACCCTTCCCCGTGGCTTTAAAAATTGTTGTTTGTTTCCATTCCTCTCCACTTAGTTGTTCTTCCCATATTTTGACTTCCAATTTTTGGATAGGAATTTCTTATTATTTGTACGCTGCTTTGGATAATTCTACTGAGATTTCGTTGTTACCTAGCGATTGTTGGCCAGCTCAATAGTTCATCTACCCATGCGTTATTCTACTGTCTTTTACAGTATTTTATCCATATTTAGAGAACATTCTGACCGAGAGTAGTGGGTGAGCGATAACTCTCGGGCCTCGCATTCGGGAAGACGCGGGTTTGAACCTCCTCACGGCCATTCCAGAATTCGGATTTCCACGGTTTCACGAAATCACTCCAGGCGTCTGCTGGGATGGCTACTTTAAAAAGGCCATGGCCCAATTCCTTCTAGTTCCTTCTCCTCAGTGTTTTCTCGCCTATAGCGTAAAGCCACAAAGGAGAAAGAGACCTTTCTGATCATCTCTAGCCTCATTCCAATTAGTATTAGTGGTGGATACACCTGCTGTCTTTGAATCTTTTATTTCTTGTAGAAGTCTCATAACTTACTTTTTCTTTTGGATTAAAATTTCCTGTGGGTGGTACAGAATGGACGTAGTTTGTGGGGTCCCACTTCATCAGACATTGAGAAATAATAATAATAATACGACTTTTTTATGCAATGTATGAATGTATGTTTCCTTGCAAGGCCGTACAGTATAGTAGTTTGTGTAGGAAGGGGGTAAATTTAAGTGTTCATGATATGTTTTGTTGTGTTGAAGTTGGTAGACTGTAATGGTATTGTTTGTTTAGCCAAAGAGATGCGGACTGATATAAGAAGGATGACGGTGAGATTAATGAAGTTTTAAAGCGCCGTTGTTTGTATTTGGCTTCATGAATGCGAGAAGTGTAATTATTTGAGTTGATTCTAATTGTTAATAAATTGTAGTTGTTATAAATCAACAGATACTTTTATTTCATAGAGAAGTGTATAACTAAATTTAATCTGCGAGGTGATAGCCAATATACGTGTGTGACGATATTCTGGGGCCACACATTTATCGTCCAGAGCGTGCTACCAATTACAGAAGAGATTGTAAAGAACCTGGAAGGAGTCGTAAGACTGACCAGGATTTCTTTAATTATCTACGCTAGAAATATAGAGAAAATAGGAGTAAAAAAAAATAGGATACGTCGCAAGTCGTTTTAGAAAAAAAAATTATGGTACAGTTATAAGGTTATTTTTTTCGAAAATGACCCTCGCGCTCAAATGAAGCAGTGGATTGCATGTCGCACTGGGCCACAATTTTCGGCGATAGCAACAGTTGTTGGTTGCAGCCCGCGACACAACTTTTCTGATAACGAGTGGGGGGCAGTTAGCTACCTGCTCTGTGCAGACTCGCAGGTCGAACCGCAATCGATACGGTACAGGCGGTCAGCCTGCCGCCACTGACACGGAAACTCTATAAAAGCAACATCAAATAAACGGACACGTGCCAAAAAGATGGCTCTGTTCAGTACACAGTACAGACTAGTTGTGTCAATAAAAATAAATTGCCTGCCGATATGCAAATAATAGTAATAAAAAGCTTCTGCGTCTATAAAACATACAGAACCATATTGACAAACATAATTACTGAATCTGGCCTTGTTATGTTATGAAAATTTGAACACACTTTTCTTAATTTCTGGACAGAGACGGCACTGATTGTCGCGGAATTATTAACAGCAACCAAGGAGTATAAAAGTAATTTCTCATCTTTCCATTACATGCTTTTGAACACTTTTCTCCGGTTCTCCCCACAGTTCTTTTCTGAATGGAAAAACAAAAAAGGATTTATATTACAAGTATCGCTTAAAATATCTGTAATGAAATCATTTTTACTGACGTTAACATATGGTAGTGATGATGATGTTAACATCACCTATGTTAAGAGACTAATTTTTTTAACTCTTCATATCATAGAAGACATTGAAAACTCGATTATTTTGAAATCGGAGGGGAAGAAATTGAGAGAGTCACGGGCTTTCGGTTTTAAAACTATTCTACTTCAGTTTTTTTTTTTTAAGCGATATTTTGATATAAACTAGAGGTAGCACCATCTATTGATAAAATTAACAAAATCTCAATTTTCTGAGAGTGTGTGGCTATAGTCGATTACTTATGAATGATAAAATCCTCCACAAGTTGATTGATATAAGTTTCTGGATTTATCTCAGAACTTCACTTTTCGAACAGAAGAGTTTTCCGTTCAGCTAAAAGAACTAATTGCGACTCATCTACAGTGATGCGCTATAAAGCCCATGAAACTAATTCAGCTAAAATGGTTGAAAACATTCTTTCAACTCCACTATCTAATCTGACGAACTTTCGAATTGGATTTTTATTTGAAAAATTAAAATAAGAGTGTTGTGGATGATTGAGGTAAATACACAGGTAGAAGCACAAGCGGAGTCATCTTCTCTGATAAACAGCCACATATTCATGGCAAAGTATACACCACACATATAGGTAATTTTTTTCAGTGCGTGTAGAGTGTACAGAACTGAATACGTCAAACTAGAAAACAATTTCCATAAATTGGTAAACAAAAGTTTAAAATTTATATTATTAATAATATACCTGTACTTGCTAAAATTATTTTGTTAGAAAAGTAGTAGTGAGTTTCTCAACAATTTTATTCTTAAGCCTGTTGTTTATATTGAGAAAGCAGAAGATTGAAAAAAAAATTGTTGTTTGAGACTACATTATATTTCAGTTATGAAATATAAAATTTTTTGTTAGAAAATGTTTAATTCCCTAGGGGGTTTGTTATAAGACACCATCCACTTTCTGAATTGTTCTTGTTCTTTGAATTGTTTGCTTACACTAAAGTATTTATTTCCACCTCTGATTACACAATTATGAACGTTTTCTCATCTTAAAATGTGATATTCTGAGTATAAAGTATTAAAATATAATGTTGCTGAAACATAGAACTGCACCATCGTCTATTAAACCATATTTAAAACACAGTACAGTTATTTTAATAGCATAATTAACCTCTTCCAGGTAACCAGTCTTTTCTTCTGAGAGCTTTTGAATTTTTCCACCTCGAGATAATTCCTTTTTGTTAGCTCCATCGCACTCTAATTAACGTTACTTGCTCTCACTCTCTTCCTTTAGCTACCTCCATCTTTAAACAGAAATATCATATTTATTAAGGTTTTGCATTTCAATGGGATTCGCGCCTACTTCCTTCTGGGTGAAAAACAGAAATCGCTGTATCATTGAACCAGAGGTTACTCAAACAGCGGAGACACGATAAAATGAAACAGAAATAAAAAGAAAATTGTGACGGAAAACACAAAATACTTGCTTCTTAACCTAACTGCAAGCTTCATATACATTTATTGATCGTTCGCCACGTATTTAAAATCTTTGTGAACTTTTAAAATCATCTCCATAGCACGGAAGGACATCTTAGCTGTTTTATATGTAATACCAGTATATGTAATTAGACCCTTAAAGGGCAAAAGTATCAATATTTTTGCAATTCGTTTTTGTGTCACGACCCAATTTATCTCCCTTAACGTCTAACCGATATAGATAAATGAGGTATCATATTAAAGACTAAGGTCTCCGCCGTGGTAACATTATATTTTAAGAAAGGATTGTTTCGTAATTCGACCCTTAAAGGATAAAAATGTAATTTTTCTAAAATTGTTTTTTTTTTTGTATCTCGAGCCATTTATCTCCCTGGATATCTAAATCAAATCGATAAACGAAGTAGGATTATAAGGAGTAATGTCTCAGCTTTGTGAAAACATATTTTAAGAAAGAATGTTTTTGGAATTCAGCCCTTAAAGGGAAAAAGTATAAATTTTTCTGTAACAGATTTTTGTGTCACGAACGATTTATCTTCCTTAATATCTAGCCGATATGGATAAATGAGGTATCACATTAAAGACTAAGGTCTCCGCCGTGGTAACATTGTATTTTAAGAAAGGAATTTTTCGTAATTCGACCCTTAAAGGGCAAAAATATCAATTTTTTTAAAATTCGTTTTTTGTATCTCGAGCCATTTATCTGCCTGGATATCTAACAAAAATCGATAAATGAAGTAGGATTATAAGGAGTAATGTCTTAGCTTTGTGAAATCAAATTTTAATAAATAATGTTTTTGGAATTCGACCCTTCATGGGGAAAGGTATAAATTTTTCTATAACGCATTTTTGTGTCACGAGTGACTTATCTCCCTTGATATCTAACCGATATAGGTAAATGAGGTATCATATTAAGGAATAAGGTCTCCGCCGTGGTAACATTATATTTTAAGAAAGGAATTTTTCTTAATTCGACCCTTAAAGAGCTAAAATGTCAATTTTTCTAAAATGCGTTTTTTGTGTCTCAAGCCACATCTCCCTGGATATCTATCCAAAATCGATAAATCAATTAAGATTATGAGAAATAATGTCTCAGCTTTGGTTACATCATATTTTAAGAATGAAGATTTTGGAATTCAACCCTTAAAGGGAAAAAGTATAAATGGTTCTACAACACATTTTTATGTCACGAGGTATTTATCGCCCTTGATATCTAACCAATATAGATAAATGATATATCATATAAAAGACTAAGGTTTCCGCTATGGTAACATTATATTCTAAGAAAGGGATTTTTCCTAATTCGACCCTTAAAGGACAAACATTTCAATATTTTTAAAATACTTTTTTTGTATTTCGAGCCATTTATCTACCTGGATTTCTAACCAGGAATTTTTCCTAATTCGACCCTTAAAGGACAAACATTTCAATATTTTTAAAATACTTTTTTTGTGTTTCGAGCCATTTATCTCCCTGGATTTCTAACAAAAATCGATAAATGAAGTAGGAGTATGAAGAGTAATGACTCAGCATTGGTGACATCATATTCAACCTCACTATTCATCGCATTTTATTAGCGAAATTTTCGCAAGGTTCGTCTAGTCATCATAAATTTCATTTTAAATTAAATATGTCAATTTACCCATATGGTTGGAGAAAAAAACGAGTAATAAAATTGTGCTTCACGTCTTTGCCATTTTTCAGTCATTGTTCTCATGTTGCTCGGCAAGCTTTAGGTATATACCCAGGACATCAGATAACATCAGACGCAATAGCAAATGTTTTTTGTTATATTTTATTTGATTTTACGTTATGTGCGTGGCTACTGTATTTCTTGTGCTTTCTGTGTATTCCTTTATTTTTATTTGTTTCTCGAATTAATAGAATTTTTTTGTAATGCCAGTTATAATCGTGGTCCAGGTAGCATATATCGCAATAAATGTGGAACTATTCCAGATCCGTGATACACCCAAAACAAGATGACGAGCTTACTCTAATGTTACCTAAATGCTCTGTTAACATATGCAGAGGATGTGCCGGACTATGGGCAAAACTGAAACACCAAACGATGATGATAACGACTATTTAAGTAGACCTGCCGGCTTACTCAAGTGATTTTTCTTTCATTTAAAGTAATAATGATTTTTATTTAATTCTCTGATGCGGGCCACGTACCTGATACAAGGATAATAATGTTAACACTGATGGATAATATTCCAGTACAGTACAATGAACGACGTGTCTGCTTTATTTGACAGCTCCATCATAAATACAATATCTAAATGGTTCAGTATAAATTTATTTTTCGGTCACACTATCATCCGAGCATGGCTTTTTTTATGTCCTCGTTGCAGAACTAAGCGGAACAGACAGAGACTAGCTAACGAACAACAGCAGATTTTGTGTTACCAATTGATACAATTTGTCCATATCACTATCTGTTCAGTGATAGTGTATTTGAAAACATAATTACCTGATCTGATATAAATTAAGATTAGAAGTTGAAGTACATTATCGATAATAAATGTTTACTATAAAGTACTGAATTACTTGTTCCTTCATCAAAAAATTCTAAACATGACTATTACACGATCAAACGAAAAAGAGATGAGAAAATTTAATATCATCAACTAGAAAAGTCGATACAAACATTTTTTGATGCTAAAAAAAAGCGTCATTACAGAGTTTCTCTATGAATCAAATTTGAAATGCCATACGTAATTTTGCTTGGGTGCGAAAAATATCCATGTGCTACCTGGTTTTGTGTTGCAATGAAATAGATACGTAAGTAATAAAAGGGGATCAAACACAATTTACATGGGCTTTACAATTAGGGAAACTGATCCTGAAGTACTAAAGATGGATAAAAAACTTTATCGTTTGCAACATCGGTGCTAGGTAATCAAATGTGTAACCATATGCCCAATTTTCTCATCAATTGAAAGTCGAATTCAGCATATTAGTGATAAAATAAGAATATCAGAGGCGAACATTTTGACTCTCCAATGCAAAAACTATTTCTAAAATGCGTCATTGGCAACGCAGTACATCTGAGCCATCGTTTTCTTCATTATTTCCTCTAGTGACACAAACAATTAATCAATTACATTCGTCAAGCATTCGGATGCAAGAAACCATTGAATTATACAAACCCTTGCTCATGTCTCAGCAACATTCAGAATTACGGAATAGTTGAATCAGAAATACCTCTCAATTTACCCGCAGCTAACAGAATGCTGGAATGTCACGTTGTTAGAATAAAATTCAAGGCAATATTTTAATTATTTAGAAACGGCTTATCAGACGAATAAATCTTGAAAACCATTTTAATAGTGCCACGGTTAAATAGTTTATAGGAATGAGCAACTGAAAATATGCTTATTACAGTATTTTATTTTGTCTGCTGATAAATTAGCTTCCTATTAACCCAGCAATAAAGACAGTCAGAGTTTAATTCACCCTTCGATTTCTCATAATACCAAAAACATTTTCTTTCATTTTTTGACCAATCGCTGAAAGTAGACTGTAGATTCGATTGCCTACTGATTCGCTATGTAGGTCCTGTTCGATCGACTTCATTAGTGACGCAAAGGAACATCAAACTACTCTTTAGCAGTGTTGCCAACTGCGCGTTTGCGCTAAATAACTTGTACTGTCGGCCTGGTTGTGGAAGTCAGTGACAGACGCTTTGCCTGCAGCGGACAGATAATAGTGTGTAACGGCGCATGTGAGAGAGGCGCAGCACACAGGGAGGATAGGTCATTGTCTCCTGTGCCGCCGCTGCCCACTAGACGTTCGTGCTTTGTTGACAGTATCCGTGTGTACTCAGCTGATTGGTTCACAGCGCTACGCCCGTGCGGTTGTTTGCGAGCAAACGACAGGCGTGGACCACAGTATAGGAGCTTCCGATCTGGCACTGCGTTGAAAGGGTTCCAGTCCGATATATGGCATAGTAGTTTTAATTAAATATTGCATCCACTGTTTTTTTGTTCACACTGGGTTTTTTTCGGCTACCAAGGGCATACAGTCGCTAGTGTGAATCTTGAGAGGATATGGGGGGAAACTAAAGTACTGCTAGAAACTTAACCGGGTTTGATAGACCCCGCATACTTAATCCAGAGTCTTGTGTTGACATCTTTCTGAAAAACGTTGTAGCGTATCACCAGGGGGGGAGAGAATTATTAATTAATTACGCTATACAGGATACTATAATTGAATATCAAAATGTAAATTATTCAAATGAGAAGTGGATGATTCTGGGATTTGAAAACTGTCACAAAAAGACATTTTAATAAAGATTTTTACAATGGCATCTATAAATCTGAGCGTATTTACCATTACGTTAATAAACAAGAGGTTGTGCAATTTTCTAAGCAACGCTCAGACGTACAATGAGCCCTTTAAATGCAAGCAAACAAGTATAGTTGTACTTTAAAAATCTCACAATTATTCTAATGCAAAGTATGTTACCAGTTATGATGATAGCAAACAGTAATGAATTTTAATGGGTTGGGACGCCACGAATGATTAACCTGTCATTCGACAGTTACACAGTCTAGCTCAGTGGTTTTATCAGATCAGAGCAAGGATCTTTATCTCAGATGCGCCTAAGGGTACAGTTTCAAAGGGAGTTGCAGGCTGAATGGCTTCGTAGAAACACATTACCGTTCCACGGCAGGTAGCGCTGGGCGGAGATGACTACCTGGTCGATCGTCGTAACTGGCCACGCCAGCAGTACGCGGCAAGTCGCAAGTTAGAAGTGCGCCTCAGATGGTCTCCAGGACACAATTCAGCCCAGCACACATGGACCCCAAGTCGCCAGCGACCCGTCTGCGCTC
This sequence comes from Vandiemenella viatica, assembly GCA_031002005.1. Lineage (NCBI taxonomy): Eukaryota > Metazoa > Arthropoda > Insecta > Orthoptera > Morabidae > Vandiemenella > Vandiemenella viatica. The sequence goes on from CM061920.1 coordinate 356,524,096, forward strand.
CGGAATGGACGTGATCTTGGCTGGCCCCCCGACTGGAAGGAAGTGTCCTCGTCCTTCTCTGCCGCCACGGAGGTAAACTCTAACTCCGCCTCTTGTGGCTCGAAGACGACATAGAACATAAAATTCCCCGAATCTTAGTACTATGATCCCTGTGATTGGCTGACCATCTGACGTCATGTGATTCTGTAGCTCCTCCTGGCCACGTTAAGTTTCGGCAATCCTCGAGAGCCGATGCCTCCTTCGGGAGGAAGGAATTCTGTTTACGGCCTGCCCGACAGAAACTCCTAATCCTCTTACCATTCTGCCAACAAGGCGCCAGCCCGTCGCGCCAGGCAGACTGCCCTTCACTGAAGCGTAAAATCCTCCATCTTTCGAACATACAGTGGACATCCCAAGAAATGGAAAAACATTCTAATCCTTTACTTTATATACAATAAAAAGTGATATGTAACGGGGAGCTTAGCGAACCGTTACAACGTGTAGCTTTTTGTATTCTGTATAAGAAGTGTATTTTTTTGTTTGTGAGATGTGTAGTTTATGAGGCGGAGATTGGGAGCCCTCCCAGAATTTCCTTATATGACTGCGAGAAATTGAAATTAAACAGAAATCAAGAGGGGTCATGGCTTTTGCCCGATCCCGTTATAATGGCATATCTAGTCGGCGGTGTCTTAGCGTAATGAACTCGATATCAAAACCATAATGCTTTGTTGCCTGGAATTGTGACCTCAATAGAAAGATGCCAGTTTTTAATAGAGTTTAAAGAAGTAAACCACTTAATCTGTACTATGGGGAAGATACTAAACAGTACTCTGATTATTTCCTACACTCATATCAGCCTACAAAAAACGTAATACAGTAAATTTTCCATTACTCGTAGATAAGCGGTTAGCACTCGAACCTCGCATATGAAAGGAAATGGGTTCGATATCCGAAATAACCATTCATTTTTCTGTCTTCATAGTTTTTCCAACACATTCCAGCCGAATGACAGGATTATTCCTTCAAACTCCTATAGCCGAATTCCTTTCAATTCTTTACTCCATACACTCATCAGGTTCTAATTAACTCTATGTTCAACAGAATACTATTTTAAGAAATTGTATTATATGAAAAATTTTAAAATGGAATTTACTTTATTAATTATTAATAGCTGAGGAATGTCAAAAGAAAGACGTATGTAAACGACTAAACTATTTACTATCAGCGAATATTTTTCTGAATTTTTTGGAAAATTTCTCAGAAAACGTGTTATCACTAACAGTTATAGAATTTTGTCACGATGAAAATTAGTACTTATTCACTTTTAAATATAGTCAGAACACAAATCCAGTGTTGTTGCAAATTATTGGGAAAGTATCTAATTATCGCGTATTAATATCCAGTTTAAATTAATGATAAGAGCTTTTTTTAATATATAAATTTCTTTTTGTTTAACTGAGTATGAACTACACAGAATTATAATCAATCTTGAGTGACGTCCAACTGGAAGATCCACTGTAAAATTTTGTTCAGTTCAATAGCAATCAAATTTTAATGTGAAAATTTATGTCATTCATTATTACCCTAAAACGCAAACATCACAACATCATAAATCTATAAGCGGCCATTTACGTTGGTTTTCTTTGTCCACGCATTATCAAAAAGCAACGGTACCGTTTTGAATGTGGTTTCACAGTTTTTAAAGATTGAAGTCTAACTTAAAAAGATATCTTATATATTATTACAGTGGACGAAGCAATAAATAGTAATCTATTCGTAAGCTGAACAGATAGGCGACAACTAGCTCATATCAAAGATGAACACTTCGTTCGTAATCTAAACACATAGACTCCAAATACCACTTTACATCAAAGATATTCACACCACCTTTTGTATTCCGTTAATGCTGTTGTTGTCACTCGTGAAAGCAGTTTAAATAATTGAAAACTGAATTTATCAACCTTATGCGGGCACCGTTTACCGAAATTGTGTTTTTTTCCTTGCATCTGCAATATGTGAAGTTCATGTGCACACAGCTGACGGGGAATGCCAGTAATTCAATGAAATTGTAGTAGAATTGTTCATATCACTAAAAACTATACTCATTGAAACAACGAGTACCCTGTACTCAAAATTGTAAATCACTGAGCCACCACGCTACCGCTTGTCCTTTCTGAAGATATTTGCAGCAAAATAGTCTAATTCGTCCACAAAACAAGTTTACTTCAGTCATTAACTGTTTACCATAGTATATTTCGTTGAGAGACATCGGCTCCTTATCAAGTGTGAGGAGACCATTCGAATTTTTCGATTCGCTGGTAAAATAAAATAACTTTCTTTGATGTGTGTAACAATATCTTTTTAATGTTCTTAAGTATCTCTCTAAAAGAGGTGCCATCATTTCTAAATGCATCTCTGGAAAGTGTTCTTAGGAATACAGTTCACCTTTGCTTATTTTTCATCTGATCACTGAGCTTGAATGATAGCAAATTAGTCTCGAAAAAAAAAAAAAAAGAAAAAAAAAAAAGCGGGAAAAGTTTTGAAAAAACGGATACTTCAGGAAAGATATATAAAAAGTGAGCCGTTCATATAATACCAATACAATTATGCGATGAAATCAAAGGCAACCTCTATATATCTCCTTAAGAAAGCTAAAAGTTTAGCTTAACTAGAGGACTATAGCGCACAAATGTACCTAAGTTTACTACAACGATTCCTCAGTAATTAAGAATTTGACCAACTGATCGGCACGTAATGCGTTCAGTAAACTCATTCACAGAGAGATGACCTACTAGTGACTTGACTCTCTGTTTCTGGAAAAAAAATGCATGCACATGAAGATATATTTCAACGTCCCCCAGTAAAAACCATCTCCTGCTCTTTGTAATTCCAAAAAAAAAAAAAAACCGGATGCTCAGCATTTTTAAACAGATATATCTATCTCGCTCATTTCCTGAGTGCTACAAAACATGTTCCCTTCTGCAAACTCCACATATACTTCAACCCCCTTCCTGCTCTACCAAACATAAAAATCTCCCGACTCTTTCTTTCTAATGATACAAGATATATAAGCCCCGTATTATTTCAAGACATCTCTCACATATTTTTTCATGGTTGTGTTGTAAAGTAGATGACATTCTATAATCCGGGAGCTGTAGGTTCATTGATCAACATGGTTAATATATGAACACACAGCAAGGTTTAGAAACAGAACTCATCGAAGCAAGGAATGTCTCTCCCAAATATCCTGCAAGCCGATAAGCTAACTACAATACGGTGATGTTAAGCTGGGATTCATGTTACGTCAGATATTTAGAAGCTGATATAGTGCGTTATGTTTATCGATATCGGATTTTGCGGGAAGCCGGTATTTCCGTCAGGCTATATTCGTCGTCCTGTTTGTGCTGGAAATTAATTATTTGATGCTATTATCAGCTCACATCGACTGTGATAAATGCGAGCTTTATATCAATAATGAGCTGAAGGCTTTTCGTAAAATCACAATGAGGTATTAAAAAATAATACCGCCGCGCCTTGTGATCTGCTTCAGTGTAAATACCTCGTAGGAATATTTTCATCAGCCACGGCACTGCTAAACCATTGCGTATGTTGCTTTGTGGCATATCATAAAATTAGCTTAACTTGGTTCACCACGAAAAAGTGGTTGGATCCTCCCGAATTAATCATTTTAAGCCATTGTGTAAGAGGTAGAAAGGTCAGTTGCTGCAATTTAAACGTAGAATCGAAGCCATGGACCTTCCTTGCTTCTTCATACGAACAAACGAATATCTGTAAAAATTACTGGCAGTTCGTTGCTTAGAATCATCTAGTTTCTTCAATTTTAAAAATCCACTTAGCATTTTGAACGCTTATTCGGTGTCTAACTTATTGCATGTTTTAAAACAACTCGGGATATAGTGCAATTAATTGAGCCCTGTCACGGAATTTGTGATACGAAAGTATCTGGAGTACTTACGCTTTATACGGACTTATAGACATTTGAAGGTTTGCTGGCTACAAAATGAGCGTAACTCCCAACTAGAGTACATAAAATTTTCCACAAAAACGAAAAATATCATTTTTAAATAAAAAGCTAGAGATAACCTTTTGCTTATACCTTTATTCCGTAGAAAAACGTACAGTAAATGAAAATATGTTTCAGACTTCATAAAATAGAGTCATGTTAGTATTATTCTGAGCTACATTGTCCTATACCGCATATAAAGAGTTTATATAAACAGTAGAAAGTTATGGATAAATACAAAAATACCAACAGTATTTCCTGGAGCGCTAATAATCACGTAAATTATAGAGATTGCACAAAAATAATTAAAACTTGTTTAAAATTATTAAAAAATCATATTGAAACAATTTTGGTTAAGATTAAAAAAGTATTTACAAGCATGAACACCATATGGACGAAAATATACATTTTCAGACAGTCAAAATCTCGCTTTGAGCTTAATTGCTTACGTAGTATTCCCAATTACAGTTTTTTAATTTGTGTGCTTGGCACTGGAATACCTGTTTTAGAACTGTTATTTTGTTTATTTACAGCATTTTCACACAACATGGTATTATAACACCACAAATTCGTGAAATAATGTAACATATCTTGGACCAGTTACTTCGCTTATATATTAAACACAAACTTAGTTACTTACAAGGACAGTAATTATTAGCAATTAGGTCTTAGGAACATTACAATGCCTCTAGTGGGAGAAGGAATGTTCCCATGCGTCAGGTTCTTTAAAACTTCTAATAAACACTAAAAAAGTTCCCTAAATAAAGTATTCATTTCGCTAATAAATATAAGATTAAACATTTTATTTCCAATTAAAAGAACTACATAGCTATTATACTATACTATAAATTACTGTTTTCAGACGGATAATGTTCAGCAATACTTAAATATAAGTGTTTAAGAATCAAGTTACTTTAGTACAGCATTTAACTCGTCTCTGCCTATCACATTTATCTTCATCACTCCACTATTGATCCAATCACATATTCCCGTAACTCCTCTCTCACGACTGCACTTCAATCTTTCCCCCTCCCTGCTTCCACTCCAATACAACTTTTATCCTTTCCCTAATTCTTTCAAGCTTCCACAATGATTAATGTCTAGGAAACAGAAGTTTTCGGGAAAACAAACTTTCTCTTTTAAGCAGGCACAACCAGTGGTTGGAAATGGTACAAGATAAATATTATGATTTCGACATTTTTTACGAGATTTTAATTGAACTTATCGAATGGATTTTTCTTCATCTGTTTAAATTATTTTAACAATACCAAGAAATAAACTTATTAATATTATTATATACATATTTTTCTGTATCTTCTGATAAAATTACGAGGCAATTTAATCCTGAGAAGAGTGTATCAACTAAATTCATTGGAATAGTAGTTTTGTAGTAGTTAATTATTAGAAAATGTTAATTGTATTTGTGTAGAATATTATAACATAGTCCTCACAAAAATAAGAAGTTATTTCGCATCTAGACAGAAAATCGTCACGAATCGCGAGCAGAATTTCCATAAAACCATTGAAATTGCAGGCTTGAATCAAAACTTTTCAGAAGAAAAGGATGAAATACAAGCTGAAAAATATAAATTTTTCCATTTAAAAATAAATTTATCTGCGTTATTCACGTCTATTAGTGATACTTTTGCGCCAATTACATGTAAAAATGGTGTAAGGTACAAGCCTACAGTAAATCTCTTTTTGAAAAAAGAGCTTATGCACAATTTAACAAAATAGAAACTCAATAATTCTGCTGCTTTTTACGAGTTACAGTAAGTCTGGTAAGAGATAAATTGGTACTTGATTTCAGCCTTAAGGAAATCAGAAACTGGGGTCTTCCTCTTGCTCTATTCAGGTGCATTTGTGACCAATCCAGAACTAAATTTTATACCTGGTTGAATATTATCATTTACGGATTTACTTGAATTTATAATTCACAGTAACAACTATTTTGGGTTTCGTGTACCTTGAAATCGAAATACGAGTAGCCTATAAAATAAGTCATAGTAACTGGATTTGGTGACAAATATTTAATTTCAATTTTTACTTTTTTGTTGTTATTTATCTCCCTCTTATAGTCGTTTTAAAGTGACATTCGTCATTCAAAATATCTTAGTGACTAGTTGCAAGTTTTCGATAGACGTTGCTCAAATATATTCTGCTTGTTTACACAGTAAAAATTGGCGAGTGTTATTTTCCAAAAATTATACTTCACTATATCCCTGTTTACTGTATCACAAATAACAAAGCAGTGACGGTTGAGCTTTAACGTACCGTGATTCTGTTTCTCATCCTCGGGATTGTAGCTGATCTCAAAGTTTGAGGAGAGAGGTTAAAATTGAAACTATAGACCAACTCATTCATTTAGTGTTACGCTTTGAAACAGTAAGCTCAGTGGTAAGTGATTAAGGGCTCTACTGAAACCCTCTCTGAAAGTTTCGCGGCACTTCAAAGGACAGAACCGCCACCGGCATTCCGAATGTCGCGTAAATTAAATTGTGATTCAGCAAGGCAGTTAGATATGCGCCACAAGTTCTGATTTTCCAGGAAAGATAAACTTCGTCTCAGATCAATATGGACTCGAGCTGAAGCGAGTTTGATTAAACCATCGACGGGCCATCCCACCGTCGGCCATCGATTACACATCCCTCCAGCTAAAAGTCACGTTTAGCTACGAGGAACTTATTTGTGCCAAACATCACAGGGTTTAAAATTATCGAAGTTTCAGAAGTTAGTAAGGGTAAGTGTTATTCTGTGGAGATTCATTCTGATAACATCTTTACCGGCTGACAAATCGGCACGAATAGTGCATATTTAGGTTAAAACCAATATCTGACAAGCAGCAATCTAATGGTTTCAAGCTGTATCACTAATTTATTATTTTTACGTAGACTCAATATGAAATGTGTAAAAAGAACTGAAAAAGGAGAAATTTCTGTTAGACATATCTACAGATGACAAATTCAAGATATGCTGAGGACAATAAAGATATCATTGTTTGACAAGGGTTCTATTTCTGATATAAAAACGTGTGATTCTAAACCAGTTTATAATGGGAAATTCAAATCTGTAAACGGAATTTCGTTGTCAGGGATACGTTTTGCATAATTAGTATATATATATATATATATATGTATATATTCTCATTTATGACACAAACAGAGACGTTATAGGCACCAGTAGTGGTTCACCTTTGCAAGAAATCGGAAGAAAATTTCAGCAGTCATAAAGAAAGCATATAAACATTACTTCGGAGTAGAGGTAGGAAACTAAGATAAGGAAAGGGCACCACATTTCTGTTGTGCTACATGTTACTGTAAACTAATTCAATGGTGGAAAGGTAAAAATCTGATTTGTTTCTTGAATTTCCGCTAATGTGTTCTGCACTATATCAGAAACAAAACAAAAAACAAATAATTTGCGATTAGTCTTAAACTGTCCCTGACACAAAGAAACTAAAAACATGTTTGAATTCAGTGCTCGAAGTACAACTAGAAACAAAAGGTATTTTTTCAGAAATAGAAAAAAAGGTTTTTTTTTGGTAGAACAGTGTATTTATTAACAAATTTCGTTATGTGAGATAAATTAAAAGTAGCTTAATTCCTTTTTAAATATGTCTCCTGTGCAGTAGTTTCAAATGAGAGACGAAAACAAAACATGTTAGAAAAATTTTGCTCGAATTTCGTGATGAAGGTCATGCTGAGTTGGGGTCAACCTAAAGGAAATTACTACTGTTACGACGGAAATTATACTTCGGGTAGGTGACAGTAGGAGTAATAGCTTTTTCTGTTATTATGTGGAGCCATTTGAAGCTATTTTTGAGTCTAAAATAAGTCCCCACTTTTAATGTCACCAGGCAAAGGCGATTAGGGGAATTAAAATTTCCCGGTAGGTGAAGCTAATAAAACGGTCTGAGAGCTGTCTCTCGCGATTAGTTCGTAATTATTCTTCCTATTGCTCATCTGACGGTCATATTTCGTCGTAATAAATTCATACTCATTTTTACTGTACACAGTTGGTACTATTTTTTTTTTTACCGAAATTGCAGTTTTCAGTGACTCTGCAGTATTAGGCCAAGTGGATTAGTGCTTGTTACCAAATATCTGGTCGGAAAGTGGATATTAGTACAATTAATCATCAAAGAAACTTCATCCAAATTATTGTTTCTACAGAGCTCTGAAATGTTGAATAATTAAAGCTCTATCAGGCCTTCGTAGGGGCTTGAGCTAATCTATCTTGTGGAAATTCCAAAGTCTACAACGTTTTGCAGTAGAAGGTTGCAACCATGCTTGTAAATATCCCCACACCAAATCATGTTTTCTTAGTTTCGTTTATTTTTATTTAATCTCTGGGTGATTTGTGATGTTTTTTACGTTGTATAAGTCTGTGCGAGAATTTAAGCAGTTGTTGGAATGTTATAGTGAGATGGCTTTTTGAAACCACCTGGAATATTTCCTTCAGTTTTCTCGTTAGTTGTTAACCCCGAGGCTACTACAATTATGACCCAATCTACAATTGATTACAATATCCCTGTTACATATTAGTTTCATTATTGTGATAGTTTTTCTGTTTCCAAAGTAATTCTCTGCAATAATTTTTTTTTAAATATTAATTCACCCCCAATTTGTAGAGATAAATATATGTAAGAATTCTAACCAGTTTCACGTTAATTACCATTTCTATGTAATTTTTTGTGAATGTGTAGTATTATTTCACTAATATGAGATGTTTTGATTTATATATCGTTGTGAATGGCTGTTAATAAGTTACATAAACTATGTAAATATGTTAAGTGTGTTAAAGTACCTGACATGCCAAATAAAGAGCTTTAATTTGAAATGTGAGGTTGGTATCATATTTAAAAATGTAATGTTGACAATTTTCAGTGTTTATTTTGCCTTAATGTTGTGACAGAAACGTGTAATTTTTATGTAATTTCATGTTGTTTGCAACATTGTTCAGCATTCTAGCTACTTCTGTTGGTTGGTTCGTCCGCGCCCTGAGGTTTCGATGTTTTGTATAAAAGGTGACAAATATCCCAACTGAGTGCTCTAGATCAGGACAATACTAACAGTCTATCTCAGTTAGTGCCTCAGTATTATTCGTATAACGTCTGATTGTATATTCCTTTTTTGAAATTTGTTTGACCACTTCAGCGAAGGTTATTATGGAAATTTTTGGCAGTCGAGACTGACTTGATTTTTTTATTTTACTTATTGCTTTACGCCTCGTCGACGGCTAAGGTCATTAGAAGTGGGATGGGACTGGGGACAAGGAATGGGAAGGAATTCGGCAATGGCCTTTTTTTGAACGAAGCATTTCGGCATTCGCCTGGAGTGATTTGGGGAAACCATGAGACTGACTTGAAGTTCTTCAAATATTTATTAATAAGACCACAACATAATTATTCACAGTTACTCCATAAGCAGTTCCAAATAATGCATAATTAACTGTGACTTAGATTTCCACCTCTGACACGTCTTTTGTTGGATCAGTTCCAGAAATGCTGAGTGATAGATTCTAAAGATCACTCACCGAAATAATAAGTAGTTTCAGGAATACTTCTGTTTGCAGAGTACAATGCTTGTGCATGAACAAGTGTTTCGGAGCACATTGTGCTGTCAGATCTGCCACAGATCGCCGCCTATCCAGCTTTGCAGAGTGGGCAAGCCTCCGACCTCCACGTTCTGTCATGAGGCGTGGACGTCCACCACCTTGTTCCCCAGTCGTGGTTTTACTCTGCTTAGATGCTCACTACAGTACCACACGAACAGCCGTCCAGCCTCGCCGTTTCCGAGATGCTTGTTCCTAGGGGCGCCGCGCTCACATACCACCGACCCGCAATTTAAGGTAATTGCGTGACTTGTGCGTAGACATCTGGTGTCAAACAACTCCGGAAACCAAAAAAGGGCTTTTAGAATCAATGCTACGCCGAATCGCTGTTGCATTGCGCTCCGAAGATAGATCAATACACTAATAAGCAGGTGGTCTTAATATTTTGACTGATCAGTGTAATCTTTAAGAAAGGTAATACTCAGATAAACTATTTTACTAACATAAAATATTTTTGGTTTTCCGCCTCTCTGACGGTTCAAATTCAATAATGAACTTAATCATAGAAAACCATCACCAACCGGGCGACCATTACTAAAATTATAAACCTAGTGATTTTAATTTCATGAAGAATTATAAACAAAGTCTGATTAAACCTTCTCCTAATATTGCGTTAACTGCCTACACTCCTTGCTCTTTACCTAGTACCGATCGTGGTGGGTGAACGGTTAGCGTTCTGGTCTCGCAATCGGGGGACGCGGGTTCGAATCCCCGTCCGGGCATCCAGATTTCGGTTTTCCATGGTTTCCCCAAATCACTCCAGGTGAATGCCGGGATGCTTCATTCAAAAAGGTCAAGGCCGAATTCCTTCCCGTTCCTTATCCCCAGTCCCATCCCACCTCTAATGATCTTAGCCGTCGACAAGGCGTAAAGCACGGATGGCCAATCCAAATGATCTTGCGGGCCACTTTGGAAATGCATTATAATTCCGCGAGCCGCATATAAAATTATTTATCCCCATATTAGATATAGACGCACTATAGATATTTGTTTGGAGTGAAAAATTGAAACATAATGAGCTATTATTATTGTGTTCACTATTATTCTTACATGTAAACATGGATAATATAATAATAATGACACTAAACGCACATATTAAAGAAATATATAACACTAAAAATGAAATATAAAAAATATATTGTAAAAGTGTGATGAATCTCGCGGGTCGAAAAAATGTAAATTGGCGTAAAGCAATAAGTAAAAAAAAAATAATTAACTTTTACCTAGTGAAAATTCTTCCACCCAGCCATTCACAGTCTAATGGTTTTATTATTAATTATCTCTGACAAATTACTTGAGGAGATACGCTGCAGGATATCAATCTAATTTGTTTGGTTATTTTCTCTGAAATATTTTGTACATAACCTATTGATATTCATGGAACAAACTCCTCTAGCTCCATTCCACTGACTTTTTAATCATTTCTTTTCCTCACAAAATTTATTGGTGTCATTGGTCATCAAACCCTCCATCTACTTAGACACCATCGAAGATAAACTAATAAGACTACAATTCTTAGCCTTATCTGTCTCCCATCCCTAAGGAATTGGTACGGCTATAGCATATTTTCAGTATCGTAGAATACTACAGGTTTTCTTGATCAATACTCAACAAAAATAGTAATTTCTGGTACCGGGTGTTTAAAAAATGACCAGTATATTTGAAAAATCAATAAAAACTAAACGAACAGCGATAGAAATAGACCGTTTGTTGCAATATGCTTGGGACAACAGTAAATTTTCAGGCAGACAAACTTTAGAAATTAGTTACAATTTTCAACAACAGATGGCGCTGCAGGCGATTTGAAAGATATAGATGTAAACGCAGTCCGTGAATTCGCCATTCTTTAAGTCGTCTTTCTGCTGTAAGCGTGTGCTCTTCACAGATTGCAAATTTGATGTGAAAAATGGTAGAAAATATTGTACTTTAGATTTTTCCAGACTGCTGTTGTTGAAAAATGTAACTAATTTCTAAAGTTTGTCTGCCTGGAAATTTACTGTTGTCCCAAACATATTGCAAGAAACGGTGTATTTCTATTGCTGCCCGTTTAGTTTTTATTGATTTTTCAAATATACCGGTCATTTTTTAAACACCCTGTATATGTCACCCTCCTGTCTTGAACATACATATGATGGTATCTATACCAAACGCTTTACGGCTTTATTTTTTATGTATCCTACACTTTAGTCATATCCTGACACACTCTTATTATTTTCCTAATTCGCTGCTAATACTGAAATCCAGCTAGGTAGTTTTAGTCGGAAGAATGAAGAGGAAATCAGCGTACAATTATATAGGTTAGTCATATCCCTCCAACATCGTAAAGGTATTTTTTAGCGTGTCGTTACGATGTTATTATCTTTTTGGTACCATAAATTATATGTATATCTATCTTGTAAGTATGCAATAAATATCAGTGAATTCAAGTTCATGTGGTCATCCATTTATACTTTTTGACGTCAGTAGATTCATTAGCTAATTTTCAGACGCCCACTGGAATCAACAGCAGTGGACGGCAGATTTAATGAGCGGACCCAGACAAGAAGTGAGTCGTTTCATTTCTTCGCTCAAACAAACGCGAGAAGTTGTTTCTGATATTACTACTGTACAGAGAACTGTAACACGTTGCCATGGCAAATTGTCAGTATATATTTCTTTAGATGGCTCAACACATCGATGGGATACTTCTCTAAAATAATTAATTTATCAGTCAAAATAATGCTACACTCACAACACGATTAGTCACATTACCAATAATTGTACCTTGGGTACATAGAGAGGTAAATGAACCATTTACACCTATTACTTTCTGTCAGAAATGTTTCGAACACCTAGCGAATTTCGTCAAGCTTATTGCCTGTAGCCGTACCACCAGAAGAATTATAAAACTTCATCACGTCAAAATGTTATTCTTCGCCCAGCTATCGGAAATCAATATAACAAATAGTCATTTACCAACACGCAACGGATTACATTTCTATGCCGATATGGTGTGATGGGGAAGAGCATTGTATATAGCTATAACGACTGCACCCAGAGGTCAGGAATAATGGAACTGTGACTCCAGAAGCTGTCGTCAAAAGTACGATGTGCCAGTGTGATAAACGACTGGAATCTGCTCCGCCGAAAACTTGACAGCCGCAAAAAAAAGAATTGTGAGCCCTCCTGATGGAACTGCTATTAGTGAGAATAACTCGCCATCAACGCGATGTATTTCCTTATGAATACGTGAACACAAGTTTCTGACTTCTAGAAGGCATGTTTAATATATTTTTCTGTACTGTACCTTATAATAAAGAACACGTAAATTGCAAAAATGTCTTATCTAAGATAATAAACACTTCTGTATTCTATTGCCTATTACGCAAATAGTGTGAGTGCTTTGCCACGTTAAATACTGTTGTTTTTTTCTGAGGTAGTTTGTCACTATCACTATGAACGAAAAGGACCTTCATATGTACGATGAGCAACACATAATTTTTAAGCTTTTGATACATGAGGTAGTTAAACTGGTAAAAACGTTTGAGCAGATTCTGTGCCCATTATGATACAATTACAATTTTTACGAAATGTACAAGTGGCATAAACGCTTCTGCGAAGGTTGGACATTAGTTTCTAACCTCACTCACGGTACAGACAACTTTCAAAACTTAATACCTTATTCAAGAAGACACAAGAATTACTGTTCGTGAAACTATTGCAGCAAGTGGTATAAGATTTTTCTGAAGTGCTCAAAACCAATATAAAGGTGCTATCATGGCTGTCCGGGTGAAACCGCGTAAATTTTTCTACAATCATTCTGTGGCTTCCATCAGAGGAGCAACACAATATTAGGTTTCAAAAAATTGACGCGGTTTCACCCGGACAGCCAAGGAAACATTGACAACTACTGTGGAAGACTCTTCATCATTGAAAAGGTTGTTGCATTTCTGAAAAATCACTTCACAAATTGTTGAATGGAAAACAGCACGTTGCAAGACGGAAATGATACCGTAGATTTTGGATCACTGTGTATCATAAGGAAACTGAAATTTGTTGCTCATTCTAGCCTATGATGAATCGTTGGTGCACCACGGTATTCCTGAAACGGAGAGGTTGAGCATGGATTGCCGATCACACGTTTCTATCTCAGAAATATTCTTATTGTCATCTTTTGAGATGCTAAAGAAATTGTGAATTTCAATATCATGCTATAACTATAAGCTGATGTACAACCTTAAAGAAATATAATTTACCAAAGAGCTTGGTGATTGGACTTACCCTGATATTGGATGTAGGATTGTCAGTTCATTTAATTTAATTTAATTGCAATGGAGCACACGCTCCGGTGGCAATTTCCCTACACACCCAACTTCCCCCTATCCTTCACTCACCTACACTTCCCCTCTACAAATTTTAACTTTACATTCTTTTAACGTTTTCGGTACGTTATTCATCATTCCCGTTGGTAACTCATTCCAATCTCTGACATCCTTACCTAAAAAAGAATATCTTTCCACACCATTTCCTCCTTACCTAACCTAATCCGGTAATCCTACCGTGTAAACTGGACCTACAGTTTAACGTGGAATTTGAACCACGGAAGCGTTCTGACGTACTTCACATTAACAACAAGCTGATATTAAGGTGGGGTTAAGTGCCTATGAAAATCCCAGCTGAGAAAGGGTTTCGAACGGGGAACCTATCACTCTCCAGTCAGACGCATTAACCACTGAGCCACCAAGAAATTACTCCAATTAAATTCAAATGCTTTGGAATACAAGATATGCAATGTTATTTCTCTTCTACAGTTTCAGAATGGCATTTCAGACTTCGAATGCATTGACTTCGGAGTTCCCAGTGGAGTTAAGGACAGTATTTTCGATATAAATCACCTTTATAGAAACCAATTGTGCACAACACTTGTTCTTGTCATCGACGGTTAGAATGCCACTAGCGACTATGTGTATTTTTGTTGGGTTGAAAAAAGTACTGCTGGTATATAAGCAGGGACGATAAGAGCTGCTTGTGTTTCTTATTTTGGTGCAGTGAGAAATTTAATAATTTATGAATTAAAGAAATGATTTTTTAGGATTTGGGTAAAATTTCAAGTGTTAACGTACATGGAAGACTTGACAGCACATTATTGTTTTTACTCTGCCCCAAATTTGAAACAGCTTTAAAGATTTAATAATTATTGTTCATAAAATTATCGTCTGGTCTTAATAACATGGTGACAATGCGTATTGCACTCCTGTCGTGGCTGCCTAGTCTATCACGGTAATCCTAATGGATGTAGGTAACCTACAGTTTAACGTGGAATCTGAAGCACTAAAGTGTTCTGGCATTATTCACATTACACAGCAAGCTGTGCCAGAGGTGAAGGTCGGCGTAGGAGCCTTTCAAAATTCCCCCCATACAGGGATTGGAACAAGGGACCTTTAGATCTCAAGTCAGGCGAGTTAAACAATTTAACTTCTAATTGTGCGACGCTTCGTTAGCGTACTGTATACAGAGTTTAGCTAACTGCTGAGACGCTGCTACCCGTAGAGGCTATTTACCTGCTTACCCTCTCGCCCGTTTTCCAGTGAATAAGATACAACCGCTCGCCGAAAAATGGAAGTTGAATTAGAGACACGGCCAATCATATTGTTGGGATACCACATTTGAGGTAGCTAAGCCACCACGTCTCGAGGTTCGTCAATACCAGTGGCGGATCTAGGAATTTTCCTTGGTGGGGTAAAAGCTGTCAGATTGTCGCTCCTTCCAGCATTATTTTGCGCCCCCGCAACAATTGCCGCCCCAATTGTCGACAAATGTTGCCACCTCATTGTCTCTGTCTGAGTAGTAGTGGAGCTTAAGGGAAAAAAATTGCCGCCCTCCAAACACGATTTTGCTGCCCCCTCCCCCACCCCTTCCCCGATTTGCCACCCCTCCGGCATTGATCACTGTATCGATCTTCTACTGTATGTACTCTCCTTCGATCCATAGGACTGACTAATAGACATTTCTGGGTAGGTATTTGAAGGCAATGTGAAAATTTGTATAACACTTCCTCTGAATTGTCTAAGTACCTACAAAATCGAGGACCTGGCTGATGGATAGCGGGTAGTTGCCGAATTATTAACATTGAAAAGTTTTATTTTCTTTTAAAATTGTCATTCATAAACATTGAACAAATATATCTGAGGCACGCTGAGGTTTGCAAAGAATAATATTTACACCCGGAAAAATTATTTTTGAATAGACAGGTCATTTTGGTGGGACATTTTACTTGCCATGTGATCGAAAATGTAGGAAAGGGGGAAGATGGGTGTGTAGGGAAATTGTCACCGGAGCGTGTGCTCCATTGCAATTAAATTAATTAAATTAAATTAAACTACCCGAGCGCGAGGCCAGCCACACTCAGGTGAGCAGTACATGGGTTGTACATTATTGCAAGTTTCCATCACCTGCTTACACTAAATCGCTTTCTCTTTATTTGTTTAAATCGTCAGGTTCGCCTGCTTATGCAATCATCCTACACCTATCCTTGAGCGGATTTTAGGGCTATATTTTTCTTTTGTTTCATTTATTTAGTTCTTAAATTACTATTTTTAAAAGGCATTTAACCGAATAAGCCATACAGCAATATGCAATATTTTCAATTTATACTATAATCACGTGTTTGTTAATCATTTCAAGTTGTAATTTCTAGCCTTTTTCAAAGTGCTTTATTTAAAATTTTAAGATATTACACGATATATAGGTCGAATGCAATGTCAGGGGACCAAATAACTCCCAGTAATATTCAGTAAAAGTGAAGTGAATTTTTGCTTGCTGTCAGCGGCAGAAGCACGCCGGCTGCCGCCTAACACTATGCTTTCACGTCATAAGGCGTCAGCGCATCTCTCGCAAGTGCATATGTACTCGTAGTGCAGTCGTCTCCTGGAGTTTGCGGAGTAGAAACATGTAGTAGTTTTCTACCAATAATATCACTTTTGTTATCACGTTGCAGCCAGAATCGTCTAAATTCGGTACAGCAGGGATAACTGCTAACATATTGCGTGGGACAGGAGTATCGTTCTGTGTTTGTGAAGCTGTCGGTGTATAAAGAACCGTAATAAAGCTTAACATTGCTGTAACTTCTCTTTCTGTACGTGAAATATTTCTAATCCGTATCAGGCTAATAACACACAAGCCACGAAGAACTTACCCCAGCCTTTCTATCAAAAATATAACATCTATAACAGGCTTTATTTGTTTTCAACAGCTAGTTGTTGCCGCAGTCTGGTAATACTGCTCTATCAACAATTACCTGGTGTCAAGACAGAAGACTGTCACCCTGACAAGAAGAGAACACCAAGGAGAAGGTACTATCGGACAGGTTAGTGGTATCCCCTCCGATAGACAATCAATCTATATCCACTCGGCCACCCGATCGAACTCTGGTGTCATCTGAGGGACTCAAACCCGCACCACACTGAAAGTGGCGTCAACGGAGTTCCATCACAGCAAGCATTGGTCTGCAGAGTTCCAAAGAGGCTCCATGTCGTCGTTAATATAGTTGTCCACATAGGAAATAGAATGGGTGGCTGCTGTTTTCTTCTTGTGTGCCTATCCCTGTTGATTTTCACACATATTCCACAGGAAAGCTGTCCCTAAAATCAACGAACCCCTGGCAGGCGCTACGGAGAGAAATGGCGGCCAGGCGAAGCGGACATCTGGTTCGGAAGAGCTGTGTTGGAGGATTTGTGTGTTGGCGATATCGGCTGCAGGGTGACAAGAGCGAATTTGTTCATCCTAGTTCCTCCGTCAGATTTGTGTACCATTCATATGTTGTAGTTAGTGAAGCAATCCCGAAGTTACCAGCAGACCCCTTACAAGGATTCAACGCGGAGAGTCCGTCTTCCAAAACAAAAATCGAAAAGTGACGTATTTATTCTAGCAAATTACGGAAGTGCCGATCTGAAACCGCAATTACTCAGAGTGGAACATAAAGAAATCTCATCTTCACCATCATTTTCAAATGTTGGTAACCTCCGGAAATACAGGGTGTTACAAAAAGGTACGGCCAAACTTTCAGGAAACATTCCTCACACACAAACAAAGAAAATATGTTATGTCGACATGTGTCCGGAAACGCTTACTTTTCATGTTAGAGCTCATTTTATTACTTCTCTTCAAATCACATTAAACATGGGATGGAAACACACATCAACAGAACGTACCAGCGTGACTTCAAACACTTTGTTACAGGAAATGTTCAAAATGTCCTCTGTTAGCGAGGATACATGCATCCACCCTCCGTCGCATGGAATCCCTGATGCGCTGATGCAGCCCTGGAGAATGGCGTCTTGTATCACAGCCGTCCACAATACGAGCACGAAGAGTCTCTACATTTGGTACCGGGGTTGCGTAGACAAGTGCTTTCAAATGCCCCCATAAATGGAAGTCAAGAGGGTTGAGGTCAGGAGAGAGCGTATTAACATACTAACGAAACTAAAATGAGCTCTAACATGGAAAGTAAGCGTTTCCGGACACATGTCCACATAACATATTTTCTTTGTTTGTGTGTGAGGAATGTTTCCTGAAAGTTTGGCCGTACCTTTTTGTAACACCCTATATGTGTATTTGTTTTTAAGGTTGTATTCTTTGTATATTGCAACTCTCTTGCTAGCAACTTCATTCGCTTTTAATGTTAAAGTACGATCCTCTCTCTTAAACCGATTATGTTACATTTAACACATCACCTGTGACAAAAAAGAAGCTAATAAGATGCCGAAAATATGTTGAAATCGACTGACAGAAGTAACTAATTCCGATCAGAAATATTTCGTGAATGGCATTCATAGGAAAACAGATACTAGTTTGTTGAAATTCTTATTTTCAGTTTCTCAACCTTTCAACTTCACACAAAAATAAGAACTACCTTAATTCCAACATCCCTCTCCCCCCAGCCATGGGCTGTATATTGTTCGAAAGCCCATCAAAATACGAGCGGAAGCTACTCCAAGAATCACCACCAACGAAACAAAATTACTTCTCGCAGTTGAAATGCTTACATTTTAGGATATATTCTAAACGAACAAATACCAATATATTGACTTAATTATAAAATTTGTATTGGCAGATTGCTTGTTAAACTGGTACTTCTAAAGAATTTTTATTAAATTTTTAATTAAATCTCTTGCCTCTTTCTTTGGGTCTTCTTAAAAAAACCTCACGAAGTAATCATTAAATAATAATCAATAAAAAGTTAAATTGTCGGATTAACCAAAATTTAATAATTCCTAACAAACAATTTTTTTACTGTTTAACTGAAAATACATCAATGCATACACATTTCAAAGTATTATTTACTCTCAACATGAAATACAACACACTAGAGACAGAATTTTACTGAAACCACGCATGCCTTATCCCTTACGTTAGTGCGGCTAGCAATACTTCCTTATAGAAGCTTACCTGATAGTTAAAAAGACAGACAGAACTAGGCGAACACAACACTTCATTTATTACACTTTTTTAAAAATTTAATTTAACTGCGAAGAAGTGTTTGCTGCGATGGCTGTTTCCCTCTACACCTATTTTCCCCTTTCCCTTTTCTCACCTCCTATGCCCTCTACTAAATTCAGCTTTAAAATCTTCTAGCATTTTTGCCAAATTATTCATCATTTATCTTGGTAATTTATTTGAAATCATGACCCCTTTCCTACGAAAGACCCCCACCCATGCCTGAAATCGAGAGCCAGTTTGAGGTGATGGTCATCTTTTCCCTTCCATGCACCACTCTTAATTCTTCCACCATTGTCTTTCCATGCCTCATAATTAAAATGCGTCTTGCACACTCCCATCACTTTCTTCACTTATCCTCTGAGTCCAATCTATTGGCAACACTGCCACATGAAGCATTGATTTCTGAACTATTCATTGCTTAGTTAAAAGAAACCAGTTTTTTATACAGCTGATGAGTTTATAAAATGTGAAGAGGAAGGGAAGATCGATGTTTTTAATTTATTTGTGATTAAATATAGACTTCGGTAGCAATTTTCTTACAAATTATTAGAGAGCAATTGCTCAGCTTTTTCTCAGTAATTTATTTGTCTTGACTCCCTTAAATATCATATATTTTCCCACTTCCGTATATCGGAAATCAATGAGTAGTTTATGGTATGGTCATCTCGTTCCTTCCATGTATTGTTCCACGTTATGTTAGCTAGAAAGCGGTCGGAAAACCTTTTTCATAGCGGCAGTAATTCACATTCCGCTCAGTGTGTCCCCCTTTTGTGCTGAACGCAGCCCGGACGTTTTTATGACTATAGGAAAGGTGTTCTTGTCCGCTTGCTTTATCGCTGCCCTCAGATTAAACGTGGCTGTCACAAGTTGTACGTTACCCCGCACCACCGACTTGGAATTGCTTTTGAAACTTTGTGTCTCCTCTCTGCAGGTCACGTACCAAGATGGCGTCGTGTCGACGCGCCGTGAATAGAGATGAGCCCTTACTCCCAGTGGATGATATATAGTGGTCCGAAAAGGTAGTGGCCCCGCATTCGTGAGGGACCCGTGAACTGTTTATAGAGGACGTTGAAATACTCACACTTGAAATATTTCCACAATTCTTCAAACGATCCAACACTTAGGGAACAAACTGGTAACGCTATAACAAATATACAAATCCTAGTGATCAATTCAGTGACGCAGGAGATTCTCCAGTATCTACTGTTCTCCCACCATATCTCATCTGTCACTAGTGCTATAGCCTCGCACACATGCTAGTTTTCCTTCCTCGGTCAGTCACTTACGTAGGGAGTGTTCATAAACTACATAGTTCCACTTTGGCCTCCTCTGAAACCCCCCCCCCCTTTCCACTACACGTAACCAGACGTAGCTTTTAGCCTCCTCCCCCCTCCCACCGCGTGGCACGTAGTTTTTTCCCTATTGATTCCAGAAGATATTTTGTACTGTTTTCTCCTCTCAGACTATCGTAAATTACATGCGGAGATAATTAAATGGCAGAAATAGATATTCACATACTGTTGTGTGTTCTGTATCTTATTTTAATTGTGGAAAATAATATAAATAAGAAGCTACGTGGCTTGGCTCGGAAACACATCCCCTCACCCCCACCCACGTAACTCAGCGTAGCTTTCCAGCCATCCCCTCCCCCCTAGACAGAGTCACGTAGTTTATGGATGCTCCCTTAATCACATCTTTTCTACCAACTTCATTTTACATATTCTTCTTGAGACTATCTTTAAATGCTTTTCCTATGTTAATATCTCTGGAATCTCGGTCTTTCTACTCTCTCTTATCTATGTTATACTATAATGTATAAAAAAAAATGTTGAAAAGTTGTGTCTCAACATGAAGTGTATTTAAAAAAGACTAACTGTAATATTTGCAACTGAAAATAGAGATACCAAAACCGTAAAATTTGGAATTTTTATCTCTCCGTTTGCCTTCCTGCCTCTGTGTTCGCGCTTCATGCAAAAAATACTTGATGGATTATAACGCAACTGAACATGCTGGTTGCTTATACCACATGTTCCTATCTATTCTGATCCACCACCACCTTTTCGAAATAAAATTACTCACCGCCCCTTTTTCAGAAAAGAAGCTCCAACTGTTTTGACTTGTAAACTTTGGTTCAATTGCGCCCCAATTAGGTGATGTGTACTATATAATTTAACCAAAAGCAGGAATAAATTTCTAAAATTGCTTTAGTAAAAAACATTAACAATATTATTCATAAATTGATTAATAAATATATTTTATTTTAAAAAATATTATTAGTTGGAAAGCTAAAGTCGGTGTAGTGACACACTAACTTGTCGATGTTTGGTGCCTGATTTGTAATCATTAAAAGACCGCATTCTACTGTTTACAATCTGTTTCTTTTCTTTTTTAGCAAATTTCTCATTCCACTAAATTCTCTTTCAACTACATATGACCAAGGTAATGTAATTTAAAACTTCTTTGATGCAACCCGGATGTAATACGGGAAAGCAGAGGGGAGGGGGGAGGTAGGGTGAGTCATCAACGGCCTCTAAGTTTGCCTTGAAGCAGACACGTCCCCCAATGCCCGCCGGTGGACGCTGCATCTCCGTCGGGAATCAGTAGCTTATACCGTCGGGGAGGATATAGCACACATTCCATCCAGATAAGTTCCAAAATTTCAGGTGGTCGAGAGTGAAAAACCGTAAATTTAGAAATGATTGCCTGTATATCCGCGACTACGCAAAAAGTAACTAAACAGCAGATAGCGATGGCTTATGTCACCGCCTAACATACTGGATACTATTACCTAGATTAAAGACATAGTTTGCGAATGATACATGAGCCAAACCCGTAAATTTTGAAAATTTGTCCACCTGTTTTGCAAAAACTAATGAACGCATTTCAACGAATCTTTGCATAGTGATTGTTTATATCATTAATTAATATAAAGGATACTTTTTATATAGTTCCAAAAAATGTAGACGCGAAAACAGTAAATTATACAATAATAAAGAAACCTCCCAAGTGGGAGTCGAGGCTACAACTCTGCGGATCGTTGCCTCTCACGTTCTATTGTAGTCCCTCAATTCTAATAAAACTTTTGTAGGCAGTACTTTTCACATCCTTTAGGATGAAAATGAATTCAAAATTAAGAGTCCCATAACATTAGCTTAATGTATAACAAATTAATCGGCAAAATAAAGACTTATGGTAGTATTTCTGGCAACTTACAAACTACATTAGAAGTGTAAATTTTTAGTAGTTGTTATTTATATACAGTATGTAACAAAAGTTAATAACATTTACTTTTAACTGAAACAAAAACCTTAAGAAAATATGCTAGGTTTCTACCTGTCCAACTGTAGTATGAAGGGAAAAAAAAACATTCATTGGTTGTCATTGGGGATTGCCGACTGTAGTGAATATTTAAAACTATGAATATCATACGCGCAACACGTAATACTTATGGCTACAGATATATTAAATAATAATATTTCAGTGTGGTCGTAATGACTTGGTTTCTATTGGCTGTGCATTCCGCCCCTGTCTTAGCCGCCTTAACCTAACACGATACTGCTACCACGTACAGAGGACCTACAGTTTAATGTCAAATCCGACCCACGGAAGCGTTCTGGCGTACCTCATACTACACAGCAAGTTGTACCATAGGTGAAGGGTCTCCGAAAATTTCCGCCGTGACAGGGACTCGAACCACGGACTTCTCGTTTCCCAGGGAGACACCTTAACCACTGAACCACCAGACCATTGTAGAGATACTGTCAACATTAGCATGTCGGTGACGCGTACTCAAAAGATTTTACCAATTCAAAAATCGCCCAACGCGCTTAAAGAAATGTTCACTTCAGACACTAAAAATGTAATTTAGTCCACAACCTGAAGCTTGGTCGAATCTTCCCAAAGGAGGTGTATCAAGCTGTGTGTCAGTGTTCCTGTGTATGGGCTCCCACAAGTACAGGCGCGCAAATCTTCAGCGAGCTTACTCGCACACAAACATGTGTTTGTGTATGGGCGGCTATATCGCAGCGGTTCCCAATTTTTTTGGCCACCCATAATTGATCATACATTTTTTTTTCGGGTCCCCATTTTAATAAGTGTAAGCTGAAAAAACCAGTCTCGCATCGGTAAGTCGTCATAAACGGAAGCAGAACCACGATAGCCTTCTTACAACGCGGTTATGACTCTTTTCAAGGAACATTTTATTTAATTCTTGGACGGAGCACGACCCTTATGACCTTCCACGGAACCCCAGGGTTCCGCGGACCACCATTTGGGAACCACTGCTATAGGGTGTCGGTAACGGGAAGTCGCGAACTCAAAGATTTACCCCCATTCAAACATCGCCAGGTGGGTCTATAGAAGTTTTCACCTTTTATTTACTCCTCTAGAATATTATTGAACAAAATTTTAAATGTTATACTAGTTTTTGCGTCAACTAACTGCATAAGCCTGTGCAAATTTTTATTCTGGGACTTAATCCATTCACGAGTTGGAAACCTGACAGAAAGTGGAGAGATAGTAATAATTGTCAGTTGTCTTTTGGTTACCTAAAAAATAAGTGTATGATTTTGGCTTTGTTTATTGTTCAGCAGACCAACTGGTGCTTGAGTATCGACGGCTCGCTGAACGATATTCCTCTGTCGCGGCTTAACCTGATCCACTAATCAAACGCTGTGAAAGGAATGAACAAGTTTACGAGGAATTCGGACTGCGGAGCGTCGTATCATACTTCGCAAAAACAAAGCAAGGCTTTGTCAGAGATGAAAGTCAGTTTAATGGTCCGTAAAAATTACTGAATGTTTTGAATCAAGCACACCATAGGTGAACAACTAAAAATAATTAGTTTTATATTGTATAGAAAAAGGTAAGGAGTAGGGAGGACTTGTCTTTCCTGGGACAAAAGATCTTAAGCCGGCCCCGGAAGAGACTCCACTCGTCCGCGTGACGTCACAGTTGGATGGCGGGAAATTCTAATGGACCAATGGCGGCCAAGGTCGTATGACGTCACACGTTAGTTCTTTGGCCGGCCGCACAGATGGCGGCAGAAGTCGGGCTTTGACGTCACACGTTAGTTCCCCGATCTGCGGATAGATGGCGCTGCACCGTTAGTTCACAGATCCGCTGGCAGATGGCGGGCTTGCGCTGCACAGTTAGTTCGCCGATCCGCTGGCAGATGGCAGCCCCCGTTAGTTCTTTGGCTCACTGGTAGGTGGCGTGGTATGTATCATTTTGGTCTCCGACAAATATTTGGAATGCGGACGTCAGACAAAACTATGGATTCGTCTATCACTTTAGTTCCTAGTGGTCATCGTGTGTTGCGTATACCAATTCCACCTTTACCGAGTAACTTAAATATAATTAAAGTCTTAGTTTAAATGGACCCATTGGTTTAAGTAGACAATGGACGATTAGTTCATCCATTAATCGGGAAATCGAGTATGATGTCACGAATCCACTTCCTCTCAGATGTATACTGTTTGATACAGAAGTGGGTGTTGACGTCACTGCCGGAGTATAAAGGCCATCACACCAGCCAGCTAGCCCTCAGTTCCCGGTCGGCGATCGTCAAGTCCAGTTCACTATGGCTAGTGAGGTTCTCCTGTTTTCAACATGCTACAAGTTAAACAGCAGTGACACCAAGCGTATCACTGTTGGTTTGTCACCTAAACTGGAATTTAATCCAGTAGTTGTACTCGAAAAAGTTGGGTACAATAA
>CM061920.1:356549903-356585074 GCA_031002005.1 Vandiemenella viatica
AATACAAAGGGCCTCGAAACAGGCGATACCACTGAAAAAGACAGTTAATCCTGCTCACAAATTTTGAATAGAAAAACTTCAGAAACTACAGCTGAACATGAGAAAAGAGAGATGGTGGCAGCAGATAGAAGTATCGTCCTCGAGTGCTACAGGTAGAAGATGGTCAAAAAAAAAGGGGGGGAAGAAGCTGGGAAGCCTTCGTGAGGGAAACCTTATGAACTAGCAATGGGGAATTTATTACCAAATAGCTGCAGGTAAAATTAGACCTTCCACCACACAATCCAAAACGAAGAGAACAGTTGGACGAATATCCACGAATTGGAGAGAGTCAGCCGAGGAGTTATTAAAGTTTTGTTATCGGATGACAAGCTGGAAGAATAAATAACATGCTACAAAAGAAACTTGTGGCTGCACTTTTGAAATAAAGACGATGGAAGTGATTTTAAAACCAAAGAGGAATTAACCGCGATAAACATAATGGCCCCTGGTCCGGATGAAATTCCAGCCGAGGTTCTAAAGGAATTAATCTTAAAATTAACCCCCATCCTATGCAGACTCCTGAACAAATGTCTAAATCATGGTAGAATTCCAAAAATATGAAAAAGCATTGAGGTTGTAATTCTAAAGAAATGAGTCGATAAGCATCTTTTTCGACTAAAATCTTACCAGCCAGTTTGTCTATTGAATGTGCATGGCAAAGTATGAGAGAAGATCCTATCCAAAAATTACAAAACCACTGGGAACTCAAGCGAATTAATCGTAGTCAATATGGATTTCGAAAGGGGAATTCTACAGTAGATGCCATGAATCGGTCGATGGAAACAATTAGTAACAGTAAAAAAAAAAAAAAAAAAAAAAATTGTGAAATGGGAATTTTTGTGGACATCTCGGGGGCATTTAACAATTTACGGTGGCCTGCTCTGTTTGAATTGCTGATGGAGATTGGTTGTCCAAGAAAATTGCTATATACTTTCAGGACTAACGCAGGTATAGAACTGCTTCCTTGAGATTCCAGAACTCGTCTATTACGAAGACCCTGACTCAAGGATACCCGCAAGGTTCGGTTTACGGTCCCATATTCTGGGATATAGAAATGGAACCGGTGATCGCATTATTACAAAGCACAATTGAACTGTTAGGTCTGACTACTTTTGCTGATAACCTTATGACACTCGTGGAAGGAGCTACAAGAGCAGAATAACGGTAATGTAGTTCTTAATACCCACAATCAATGGTGCAGTAAAGTCAAATTGTGTTTAGCAGCACATAAGACAACATTTACATTGTTCAAGGGCAACCTAACTCGAAAATCTACTATAAGAATCGACGCTAAATCAATTCGAAGTCCAGTGTGCAGGTACTTAGGCATTCTATTGTATGATCGATTAAATTTCGAATCCCACTTAGAGAAAACAATAGCACGAGCAGAAGCTGCCATGAATAAAATAATCAATATGTAGTGGGCGTGGCTTTAGTGCGCGTCGACCATCAACATGTACCAACGAAAATTAACTGTTCCATTCCAAATAATAAGACTGTACCATGATACAATTTTATCCTCTTTAGAGGGCTAGTCATGAAGTGTGTTGGCAAAACATTTCAGAAAAATAAAACTGTAACATTGAGTGAATCGGGTCCAACGAGGTATACTATTAAGGTTGACAGGAGCATACCGAACCGTGGCAACAAATTCATTAACCGTTGCCTTTGGTGTCTACCACTGGACCTTGAAACGTGAAAACGAGGTACCATACACTCGCTCAGAAAACGGAAACAGGATAAGGCAGCAGAAATTATAGGCAATGAAGCAATAACTGAGATGCACATTCGGAAGCGAAATGGCAACAAGAATAACAGTGAAACACGTAGGAGAACGTATGACAAGATCCCATCCATAGAAGAGAGGTTAAAGTTGAAGTTCCTACAACCGTCTCCCGAATTAGTACATTAAATTACTGGACATAGGCTTTACAATAGCTTTATTCGAAATAGGAATACTGTGGTCTCAAGCAGGTGCGAATGTGGTAAAGTAAGTACGCCGGAGCACGTGGTATAGGAATGTGGAATAATAGCCAGTCTGAGAGTTTGGCAACAAGCTCAGCTGCAAGGGAGGAGAATACTCGACGAAATACGCGACGAAACTTTTTGGAATTTGCTGGACGATGCAACTTATCTAGCTACAAAATTTTGGAAGGGAAAATTTATAGAAGGGAAATATGCCGAGCGAAATCATAGGTCTCAGATAGCAGAACAACTTCTGAAAGAATGGTAGCTAATTCCGGAACCAATTGTAGAGGAACAATGAAACTGGAAGTCTGACTTTCATAACAATGGATTGGCAATGAGCTACATCAACTGTCGGAGGAGCTGTGTTGCAGCACTCTGTAGAGTCCTTCCTCTCAGCGACATTTAGGAACGTCTTGGTATTCCAGGATGTCAAATATTGACGGCCTAGGTGGTTCACTGCCCTGTCGGTACCGGGGAACCCCAACCATTGGAGCGCAATCAACAACAAGAAAAACTGAACGTTAGTGGAATCGAAGTGCGGTTGTGACAATTAGTGGTGGTAATTGTAGTATTAATATTAATAGTGGTATTAGTAGTAATAGTAATGTTAGTAGTAATATTAGGAAAATTAGCAGTAGTAGTATTGATGGTGGTACCCATTCAGTTAATAATAGTAGAAGAAGTAGTAGTAGTAAAGTAGTCTGACATTAGAACTTAAATCAAATTATGTTACACTCATTGTGTATAAGGTGAATACGTTTAAAACATGAGATATAAGTATATATGCACGAAAAATAATGGAAATACGGGCCCAGTTTAGCTTCTAGGATTTGGGACACTTTGCGCAGGGGAAATTATATAAATCCTAGTAGTGCTACCAGACCTAGCTGGAAATCGCACCTTATATGAAGTTAAAATAGTCTGCCACATCAGAGTCTCTTCAGACAGAACTGCGATCGTTGGCTGGACTGCAGCAGTGTTTCAGCTGTAAGTTGTTTGGTCATGTGGGTCATGTCAGTGGCAAGCCCGGTGCACGTCAAGTGTGCAGGACAACACGAAGCAAAGGACTGCCACACGCAGAAGAGCCATGAGTCATCAGTATGTGCGAACTTCCACGGCAACCATTAGCAATATTTTTAATTTTGTCATATTTAA
The DNA here is from genome assembly GCA_031002005.1 of Vandiemenella viatica. Lineage (NCBI taxonomy): Eukaryota > Metazoa > Arthropoda > Insecta > Orthoptera > Morabidae > Vandiemenella > Vandiemenella viatica. The sequence continues at coordinate 356,553,066 of CM061920.1, forward strand.
ATTTACTATTTCGGCTCTTGAAGACTGTTACCTTCAGTATTAATAATGAGGGATTGTTTGTTTAGTCATAGCTGATTGTTAAGAAATTGCGCATGGCATTGTTAGATTCTTGCCTAAGTTCAAAAAGAGAGAAATTTCACGTCGTTAGCTTTAAAATGTTCAGAATAGGAAAATTAGACGAAATAAAGCACTAAACAAGTTTCACCGACTTTCGCAATGGTGATATTGCAGAAAAACTTGATTCACTTTTGGATATTAGGATTCAAAATAGTCCATTTTATACATGGCTTGCTTAGAAAAGTTAGTAGGCACAAAAACAAAAACAGAATAATGCACTTTTAAATTGGCTCAACGAGTTTGAAGCAATCTTACTGTTAGTTAACTTAAATAAATTATCAATTCAAAAATGTTAAATAGAAATGTTCTTGGAGACGAGAAAAAAAAAAAAAACAAATAAAAGTACCTCTGATTACAGTGACTATATACGAAGTAACTGACACACTCCTTAATCCAATTGTGAGTGAATTAAGAGTGAAATGTAGGATAAATGGATCTGTTAGAATTAGAGACTCACTCCAAAGGCCAGTATAAACTTAAAAATACCCAATATAAAAACTTCAATATTAGTGAACAAGATACATCGTAGAAACATCTCTGACACTTATCTACTGAAGTCAAAACAAGTACTGAATTTAACAAATTATTGTGCGAAATCTTATATATATAAATGAATGTTGGTGTTCCGAGATTAAAATATGTCGACACCGTTTTTACCAATCACCATGAAAGTTGGCATACATATGTATTTTTTCATGGAGAAGGTTTATGACCAAAAAAATCCAAAAACCACCGCTTAGCCCCCTTTACAACCCTTAATTTTTGTACGAAACTACTTTTATCATCTGATTTCGCTGCAACTTTACAAACATATACTCTAAAATAAAAAAATACTGTAAAAATTTGATTTGCAAAAACCCAACCCCTTTTCCACCCCCTCAATTTTAATCAATGTTCTTTATACAAAGCTACAGTCGACACCATTTCACCAATTACCGTGAATGTTGGCACGGATATGTATTTTTTCACAGAGAAGGTTTACGACTAATTAAGTCCAAAACCACTCCCTCGCCCCATTTACACCACTTAAATTTTATAGAAAAACAAAGTTTTTATCCTAATTCAGTGGAACTTTTGCACACGCATAAAAAGAAAACCCTCTCTCCCTTTCCACCCCCTCAATTTTCGTCACTGTTGTTTATTCAAAGCTACAGTCGACCGTTTGACCGATCACCATGAAAGTTGGCACATGCAAGTATCTTATGATGGAGAAGGTTTCTTACCCCCCCCCCAAAAAAAAGATACCCTGTAGTTCCATTTATACCACTTATTTTTAAACAAACTCACATTTTTTTATCTGATTTCAATGGAACTTTGCACACGTATACTTTAAAACAAAGAAAAAATATTGTCTACGTAAGTTTTACAAAAACCCAATCTCGCTCCCTCTTTTCACCCCCTTAATTTTTTTCAATGTTCTTCATGTAAAGCTATACTTTCTATCCGATTTGGGAGGATTTAAAAGAAATAGAAGAATACTGCCTATATTTTGTTTACAGAAACCCTTCTTCCCCTATCCACCCCCTTAATTTTTGTCCTGTTCCTTATACAAAGCTACAGTTTCTATCCTATTTTGAAGGAACTTTGCATATTTAGACTTTAAAAGAAATAGAAAAATACTGTCCTCATTAGTTTTGCAAAAATCAAACTATTCTCTCACTTTAGTCTCCATTAATTTTCTCCATTGTTCATTATACACAACCACTGTTATTATCCGATATCGATGGAATCTTGCACATGTATGCCTTAAATCGAACAGAAGAAACCATCCACATTTGGTTTACAAAAGCACAACTCCTTTAAACACTTTCCCCCGTACGCCTTTTAATTTCGAATGTTTTTTTTTTAGAAAGTCACAGCTTTAACTCCCGTCAAAATCAATACAGCTAATTTTACAATCTATCAGAATATTCATAAAATAAATGTGTACTAATGTCCTAACATCTATCAGATTTTAACTTAAACCCCAAGAACCACTAAAATTCTGTATTTTCTCCGTGATGCTGGACCAAACAGATATATTCCAGATACAGATTTATGTATGTGGTATATATTAATGCGCGGGTGGTACATGTGTTGATTTTCTATCAGAAATTTAAACACATATTGTGATTAGGACCAAAATGAAAACTGACATTAAGTATCGCAGCATCCAATTCACCCCGTTCTGGGAATTGTTCGGGTTCATCGATGTTTAGTTTACTTCTGGAAATGGCTGGTGCCAAATTAATGAAATTTGATACACATGTTTCACATTGGAAATATAAAAGTAGTCTATTGGTAAATCAATCCCGATTAGACCGAGTAACGCCGAGTACTCTGCTTGTAAAGTATATTAAAGTAATATTTTTTTTTTAAAATTAAATATATTACCATTCAGTTTATGTTATACTATCATGATACAAGCCAGCGTATCTCATCCTTTCTCAGTCTGAGGATCACTATTATCTAAATAATAACTCTGCGGATCACTTTCCTATATGGTCACAATTTTTATATCTACGTGTTTATATCTACTTGAACTATACCTACGAGAAGACCCTCATATAAACAAACGTTTGCTTTATCTTCAAAGGAACGCTGTTCTTTTTGATGCCGACTGGAAACGTATTCAGCGAATAACAATGCAGTCATAACCTTATATCTGCAAACACCAGAATATTTCCTGGTCGTTGAAATATTCATGGCTTTTAGAAAATTTGGCTTGATACGCACTTATAGCCTTTTGCAGTATAACATCAATCTTATGTGAACAATATTTCCTTATTTATTTTATGTAAAGTTAATTCATTTGCCATTAGATTTTTGATATTCTGCTCTATCTTCGTGGATCACAGATTGATAATCGTTGCTATAAGCTATCATGACTAAACGACCCTACACCCCCGCACTTAATCCGCCGTAGAGGACGAATTTGTTACCTGCTTTACTGCTCCATCTGCCAAGATAAGATGGAAACTTTGATAACGACACTGAACTATCAACAGTTCTACAAGTCGCTGATAGTTGATCCTCGCTTGAAGTTTGAATGACTGTTTCCAACTTGGGAACTAAGAAGTTTGAATGACTGTTTCCAACTTCGGAACTCTGTGTATGGAACAGCACCTCAGCTTCCAAGGGTCCTCTGTCAACTAACGTTCACGGAAGATGCTGTATTACACTGTGTTCCTGCTTTGTGACACACATCACACACTAAATTCCTATAAATAAACTTAAATGGTCTTCACCAATCTACACAGGCATTTCTAACAAATTCCAGTGATATGCTTCATCTAACTGTTCTTGTTTCAAAACGTTTATCATGATTATCCATTGATTTGGATATTTTAAGTAATTTATAACTATTTTTTTATTTCTTCGCTGCCATCAGTCTCTCGATACAATCCTCCATCGCTTCCTATCAGTTCATCTCAGCATACTCCTTACAGTGGCGTAGCTAGGTTAACAAGGGCCCCCCTGAATTATTTTTTTTTAGCTCTACCAAGTCTAACGTTTCTTACCTTCGACTGTTCCCTCCACTAACAAATTAACCTATCGAGCATTTCTCAGAATATGACCTATCATTATGTCTCTTCTTTCTGTAAGACTCTTCTACAAACTTCTTTCCTCACCCATCATTTCCAAAATTCCTTCATTTCGTACTTTATCTGTCCACTTAAGTTTTAGCATCCTTCTATAGCACCACATTTCAAATGATTCAGTTTTCCTTGTTTATGGTATTCCTAAAGTCCATGCTTCGCTTCCACAGTTTTAAAAAGTTTTTTTCAAAGTTCTAGATCAATATTATTCATTTTTTTCATGAAGGCTCTTTTTGCTAGCTCTATTTTTCTTTTAATATCATTCCTACTTCGGCCATCAGTTGTAATTTTATTTCCTGAGTAACAGAATTCACTTACTTCTCCTATCGAATCTGATTCTGTTTTTATATTTAATCTACTATTGTTGGTATCATTTATATTAAATTTCGTCACTTTTTTCTTCCTTCGGTTTATATTTATTCCAAAAGCTTTCTTTAGAATTTTCTTCGTGACATTCAGTAACATCTCAGCATAGTCAGCTTATTCTGCTAACAAGACAATTTCAGTAAATCGTATCACACTAATTATTTTACCGTCTACAACAAACGTAATCGATTCACTCCAAAGTTATACGCATTCTGCTTCTAAACTTAAAGTGCAGCTATATTCAACTTGTTCTGCTTTAAACATCCACTCTAGTGTAGGATTAAATTATTTCAGCAGGAGCTGCTGTTACTAAGGACACAACTCATGCTCAGTACGACAATATTTTCAATTAAGGTGGTACGGGGATGGAGGGCATTATAACTACCAGCAGTATGTGTCATAGTTTGTGTTCATCGTGCCGTATGATGTCGATTTATTGGAGTTTCCGTTCGCTCATTAATGTTAACTTCTCCTTGGTGTGCTCTCATATTGCTGGTCCATTATAATGTCCGTTCCACGTAATGCTAACGTATTTTCTGGCTCAGCAATGCAGTACTGATTTTATCGACCCTTCCATCGCTAGTATAATAGTCTCCTTTGTGCAACGCAATGTAAGCTTAACAACAGATTTATAGGTTGCTTTGTATTGCTGATTGTTCTGAGTCGTAATGACAATTAAATATTCAAAATTTTAAATGAAACTTTTAATTTCTCTGTAGAGAGACGTAATATTTTCGTGAAATTGCAGTTTTCGTTGTTGTCTGCTTAAATCGCCGTCTTTGACCGAGAACTTTTCTGAAAGGATAATACGAGAGATATTTTATCTCAATGTGTTTTCTACTTTATTTTAAGAAAACTTAGCCATCCACTATATCTGTTTTTCAAATATTTGAAATATTGTTGACCATCTTTAAGTAGAAGACTGAAGATAACTAAATATTACTGGCCGGAAAGTAATTTTACTCAACAAAACTGTTGACGGGCAACAAAATCAAAGAGTTTTGTCGAATAAAACATAGATTAAGGTTATGGAAAAAAGTTTATAATTTAACTGTCATCATTTTTCTAGACGTATGGACTTGTTTCGTTCTTTACGCACAGTTTCAATAACGTTTGTTCGAGATTACCAATTTTCCAGTAGCAGGTGTCAAATTAAGGAGAGTTAGGAGTGTGTGTTGTGGGAGAAGGCATTGTGCAGTTTTGTTAAATGAAAGACCATAGTCACTGGATTATCAAGCTTTTATCCATACAGTAGTTGACTCTAAACGACTTTATCGGATTAACAGAAACGCTGCAAGACGGAGCGTTTTGATTGCGACACAGCTAATGAGGTTCTCATCTACAAATATTTGCAGTAGTTAATGAACCAATCCAAGTATTCCCTACGCCTTCGGAAATACCTGAAACTGGCATAGTGGTATTCGCTACCAAATGCTTCTCTGCCTCTGCCAGGCACTCCATTGTCTTCGGACGTTCTTGTCTTCTTCAGCCGTCAAACCTCCGCATGGATCTACTAGAGATTAATGTTGATCCAGGCTGTCCTCGTCAGTATATGGTTGATTACGAATCGATAGTTTCTTCACTGCAATGGCGAGAACTGCAGTAGTCTCTATGAGACTAACTGTCGGCTTGACTCCTGTATACGACCGGAAACCACAGTCGAAATGTTGGAAGATAAATCAGGGCATCATGTAACAGCGTAACATTTAGTAACAATTGATGGTGAAGTATCCCTCATTTCTTATCAGATGACAGTTAAGTACTTTCTGAGGAGTTAAAAGGTAGTCTGCTGACCGGTCTATGTGACACTATGGGCAATGAAATTACCTCTGCGCCTAGGAAGATATTTCTACCTGCTATAGCCGTTAAGACCAGTTGGAGCATGTTTGTTCCATGTGTTAAATAGTTTATGATTTAACGTTTGTTTCTTTTGTCACATAGTTCACATTTCAAGCAGTACTTCAACTTTTAGATTGTAAACATAAATCTCCTTGGACAAGGATGTCTGACTATGTGTTTGTAATAACTAATATTTTGTATCTGATAGCTAATACGTTCACGCACACAAGAATTTTATGTTTTGGTACCTGCAACGCTTTTCAGCGAAAAAAAAGAAAAGAAAAAAACGATTTACCCGAACATAATCTATTTGCCTAAATTATTGAACAATATTTCCTTGTTTGCAATAACGCAATTATTAATCATAAATATATTGCGTGAATTAGGGCAGCAAAAGTTAGTTGAATAATGCTACTAAGGTACTAGTATCCTAGACACATATGGGCCATGTTGAAAGGTTTCTAAAAATCAAATATTCATTTTCACGTAAACACAGTGTCATTATTGCAAAAATTTAACTTAAATCATTATTCTTTTTCCATTGCAAGTAAAATATAATCACGTGCTTTATCTGATGTTCGAAGGCGAATTTAATGCTACGATATCGCGTTTCCACATTCAGTCACATTTCTAGCCTACAATTTTTTTCGCACATAAAAATGTACAGTATGCGTTGTTTCGTGTTAAATATTATTCTGAAATTATTAAATCAATTTATACTGGTGATAACCATTAATTAATACTCCACTATAACATTTAAGTAATAGTTTACAATTGTGATGTCCATAAGATGACATGTCTCCGTGAATGACAGTTTAAAATATTTCTCTCTCTTTCTGCATCCAAAGTTGGCGGAAATTATTAACCAAAGTTTCTTGGGTTATAGAATGGTTAACGATAAGACTGGAGGGAAACTTAGTTCGGAATGTATCATCTTTTCACTCTTTAGAGCATTCGAAAATGAAGCAAACCCTGTAATTGAAACTTAAATTGACTAAGTTGTGCCCTCAATCATTTACTATCGTTTTTGCGGAGGTATGTTCATTGGATATCCCCTATGAACTTCGTTTACAGACATTAGATTTGGAATTCTGACTACGCGTCTTACCCGTCTTATTGCCATATACATAAAATACTGGGTAGTTAAAGATCTGTGTGTTAACTACCTAATATCTACAGCTGTACTATTCCATCACTTCACCACCAAATATAGGCCCACGTGTCTTCTCCAAGCTGTTGTTTTTTGAGTGCACTAACTTTGTTTTTTTGTTAGCATTATCATCTATGGTGCTGCAGCGTAAGTAATTCCGGTCTTATTATACACTGATCAGCCATAAAATTATGTCCATCTGCTTATTAGTGTTTTGGTGCATCTTTGGAGCGCAATACAGCAGCGCTTCGGCATGGAATAGATTCAAAAAGTCCTTGTTAGATATTCGGAATTGTCTGGCACCTGATGTCCAGTGGCGTAGCTAGGTCAACAGGGGCCCCGGTGCAAAAAATTTATTTTGGGCCCTGAGGCCAGATGGGTGACCTTTTTTTTGCATTGTGTTGCTGGTAGGGGCCCCCTGACCTGAGGATGGGGGCCCTTGAGTTGTGTTTAAGGGCACCCCTGAGCAGTGAGGGCCCTTCGTGAGGGGCTTTCTGTGTCTCAGGGGCCCCTTTAGACGACGGTAGAGCTCACAAAAAAAAGGTCGCCAATTTGCCGTGAAGGCTCGTGGGTCCTCTGAACTGCGCTTGGAGGCCCCCAGAGGTGCGCTTTCGGGCCCCCAGAGGTATGCTTGGGGGCCCCCTGAGCGTAGGTGCCCCGGTGCACTGCACCGCCTAGCCCCATAGTAGCTACGCCCCTGCAGATGTCTACGCACAGGTCACGCAATCCCTTTGGTTTGTGGGCGCCGCGCTTGGGAACAAGCATCCCGGAAACGGCGAGTATGGTGGGCTGTTCGCGTGCTACTGTGGCAAGCATCTATGCAGAGTGGTTGAAGGACGGTGAAACCACAAGGTGGTAGACGTCCACGCCTCATCACAGAACGTGGAGGTCGGAGGCATGCCAGCTCTGTAAAGTGGGATGGGCGGCGATCTGTGGCAGATCTGACAGCAGAGTGTACTCCAAAACACTTGTGCCTGCATCAGCATTGTACTCTGCTGTCAGTTTGCCACGTATCCCGCTCTACAGAGTGGGCAAGCCTCTGACCTCCACGTTTTGTGATGAGGCGTAGATGTCCACCACCTTGTCGTCCTTCAACCACTATGCATAGATGCTCACTACAGTAGCACGCGAACAACCAACCAGCCTCGCCGTTTCAAGGTGCTCGTTCCCAGACGCCGCGCCCACACACCACCGACCGTTAATTTAAGGGAATTTCGTTACCTGTGCGCGGACATCTAGTGCAAGACAACTCCGGAAACCTAACAAGGACTTTTCAATTGTATGCCACCCGGAATAGCTGCTGTATTGCGCTCCAAAGATGGACCTACACACTAATAAGCTGGTGGTCATAATGTTTTGCTGACCACTGTAACTGTGATGTATACCGATTTCAACAGATAATTCACTTAATCTTTTATTGTCACTAAGAAACTAATCAGTTGTTTCACTGAAGACACAATTTTGCTCGAAGAGAAAACCTCCGATACGGTTAAAAATTCCACCTGCTCAAAGACCTAATTATGTATGTTGAATTTATTCGGTTGTGGGTTTTTTTCCTGTTCGTTTCCACATATTTGGTTCAATTTACACTTATCTTTTTGTTTAATTTAGTATTTTCATATCTGTTCCTTAATCCTTACTTATTGTTGCATATCGTATTAAACAAGAAGTTGTCATCCTATGGAAAGATATGCATTTACTTGAGGAGGGCTGCCAGGTTTGTCGAGGATCATGGGAGTGTACAAAGCCTATACTCGTGATGAAGCATGGAAAGTATTGGTCGGAAAATTAAGAGAGGAGCTTGGAAGGGTAAGGTTGACCATGACCACAAGCTGGCACTTGATTTCAGACATAAGGGTGTGGGAAAATTTTCTTTCTTAGGAAAGGGAGTTAGGGACTGGAATAAATTGCCAAGATAAGTGATGAATAACTTACCGGAAACACTGAAGGAATTTAAAGTAAAAATTATTAGAGGGGAAAAGTAGGTTGGAAGGGGAAATGGAGGGGGTGTAGGGAGATTGCCACCGAGTGAATATCTATATTTTCGCATAGAATTTTGAAACCTCTAATGTTTTAACCCTCTAAGACCAGCTGTTGACTCCGATACTCATCATTAATTGGTTTTTGAAAAAAAAAAATTGAAATGCACCAAATACTCTGTCAGTGAGTACTATCATATGACCATTTATTTTCCTATCAGTATTCGTGCATCAAATAGTTGGTTAATAGTTCAGCGTTCCTTTCTAAACGCACAGTATCTAGTCAGAAATTATAGTGCAGATCTGATATGACAGAAATTATAACTCACGTTTATTAATATTTATATTTTTAATATTAGCTCTTTTTATTTTACTTATTTCATTAATATTTTGAATATTAGCTCAATTTATTTTACTTATTTAATTTAGAGAAATAGATTGAAAATTTATAAGAAGCAGTTTATTTTTAGGTGTTTATAAATTAATTTCACAGTTTTCAAAATGAAAAAATTATGCTTTTCATTAGGTCTTGAGTACATTTGACGGTAATTTGTAATTAATTCCAAAAACAGAAAATTCTCTATATTTCCCGTAGAAATTTAACAACCCTTCTGTCTTTTACAGTATTTTATCCATATTTAGAGAACATTCTGACCGAGCGTAGTGGGTGAGCGATAACTCTCGGGCCTCGCATTCGGGAAGACGCGGGTTTGAACCTCCTCACGGCCATTCCATAATTCGGATTTCCACGGTTTCACGAAATCACTTCAGGCGTCTGATGGGATGGCTACTTTAAAAAGGCCATCGCCCAATCCCTTCCAGTTCCTTCTCCACAATCTTTTCTCGCCTATGGCGTAAAGCCACAAGGGATAAAGAAACATTTCTGATCATCTCTAATTTCATTCCAATTAGTATCAGCGGTAGATGCACCTGCTGTCTTTGAATCATTTATTTCCTATAGACGTCTCATAACTTACTTTTTCTTTTGGATTAAAATTTCCTGTGTGTGGTACAGAATGGTCGTAGTTTGTGGGGTCCCACTTCATCAGACATTGAGAAATAGTAATAATAATACGATTTTTTATGCAATGTATGAATGTATCTTTCCTTGCAAGGCCTTACAGTATAGTAGTATGTGTAGGAAATGGGTAAATTTAAGTGTTCATGATATGTTTTGTTGTGTTGAAGTTGGTAGACTTTAGCCAAAGAGATGCGGATTGATATAAGAAGGATGATGGTGAGATTAATGAATGTTTTAAAGCGCCGTTGTTTGTATTTGACTTCATGAATGCGAGAAGTGTAATTATTTGAGTTGATTCTAATTGTTAATAAATTGTAGTTGTTATAAATCAACAGATACTTTTATTTCATAGAGAAGTGTATAACTAAATTTAATCTGCGAGGTGATAGCCAATATACGTGTGTGACGATATTCTGGGGCCACACATTTATCGTCCAGAGCGTGCTACCAATTACAGAAGAGATTTTAAAGAACCTGGAAGGAGTGGTAAGACTGACCAGGATTTCTTTAATTATCGACGCTAAAAATATAGAGAAAATAGGAGTAAAAAAATAGGATACGTCGCAAGTTGTTTTAGAAAAAAAAATTATGGTACAGTTATAAGGTTATTTTTTCGTAAATGACCCTCGCGCTCAAATGAAGCAGTGGATTGCATGTCGCACTGGGCCACAATTTTCGGCGATAGCAACAGTTGTCGGTTGCAGCGCGCGACACAACTTTTCTGATAACGAGTGTCTGGCAGTTAGCTACCTGCTCTGTGCAGACTCGCAGGTCGAACCGCAATCGATACGGTACAGGCGGTCAGCCTGCCGCCACTGAAACGGAAACTCTATAAAAGCATCATCAAATAAACGGACACGTGCCAAAAAGATGGCTCTGTTCAGTACACAGTACAGACTAGTTGTGTCAATAAAAATAAATTGCCTGCCGATATGCAAATAATAGTAATAAAAAAGCTTCTGCGTCTATAAAACATACAGAACCATATTGACAAACATAATTACTGAACCTGGTCTTGTTATGTTATGAAAATATGAACAAACTTTTCTTAATTTCTGGACAGAGACGGCACTGATTGTCGCGGAATTATTAACAGCAACCAAGGAGTATAAAAGTAATTTCTCATCTTTCCATTACAAGCTTTTGAACACTTTTCTCCGGTTCTCCCCACAGTTCTTTTCCGAATGGAAAAACAAAAAAGGATTTATATTACAAGTATCGCTTAAAAATATCTGTAATGAAATCATTTTTACTGACGTTAACATATGGTAGTGATGATGATGTTAACATCACCTATGTTAAGAGACTAATTTTTTTAACTGTTCATATCATAGAAGACACTGAAAACTCGATTATTTTGAAATTGGAGGGAAAGAAATTGAGAGAGTCATGGGCTTTCGGTTTTAAAACTATTCTACTACAGGTTTTTTTTTTTCTTAGAAGCGATATTTTGATATAAACTATCTATTGATAAAATTAACAAAATCTCAATTTTCTGAGAGTGTGTGGCTATAGTCGATTACTTATGAATATTAAAATCCTCCACAAGTTGATTGATATAAGTTTCTGGATTTATCTCAGAACTTCACTTTTCGAACAGAAGAGTTTTCCGTTCAGCTAAAAGAACTAATTGCGACTCATCTACAGTGATGCGCTCTAAAGCCCATGAAACTAATTCAGCTAAAATGGTTGAAAACATTCTTTTAACTCCACTATCTAATCTGACGAACTTTCGAATTGGATTTTTATTTGAAAAATTAAAATAAGAGTGTTGTGGATGATTGAGGTAAATACTCAGGTAGAAGCACAAGCGGAGTCATCTTCTCTGATAAACAGCCACATATTCATGGCAAAGTATACACCACACATATAGATAATTTTTTTCAGTGCGTGTAGAGTGTACAGAACTGAATACGTCAAACTAGAAAACAATTTCCATAAATTGGTAAACAAAAGTTTAAAATTTATATTATTAATAATATCCTTCCTAAAATTCTTTGGTTAGAGACAATTTTATTCTTAAGCCTGTTGTTTATAATGAGTAAGCAGAAGATTGAAAAAAATGGTTGTTTGAGACTGCATTACATTTCAGTTCTGAAATATATATATATGTATTTTGTTGTTGTTAGAAAATGTTTAATTCCTTAGTGGGTTTGTTATAAGACACCAAACCCTTTCTGAATTCTTGTATTTTGAATTGTTTGCTTACGCTAAAGTAGTTATCTCCACCTCTGTTTTCACAATTATGAATACTTTCTCATCTTAAAATGTGATATTCTGAGTATAAAGTATTAAAATATAATGTTGCTGAAACATAGAACTGCACCATCGTCTATTAAACCACATATAAAACACAGTACAGTTATTTTAATAGCATAATTAACCTCTTCCAGGTAACCAGTCTTTTCTTCTGAGAGCTTCTGAATTTTTCCACCTCGAGATAATTCCTGTTTGTTAGCTCCATCGCACTCTAATTAACGTTACTTGCTCTCACTCTCTTCCTTTAGCTACCTCCATCTTTAAACAGAAATATCATATTTATTAAGATTTTGCATTTCAATGGGATCCACGCCTATTTCCTTCTGGGTGAAAAACAGAAATCGCCGTATCATTGAACCAGAGGTTACTCAAACAGCGGAAACACGATAAAATGAAACAGAAATAAAAAGAAAATTCTGACGGAAAACACAAAATACTTGCTTCTTAACCTAACTGCAAGCTTCATATACATTTATTGATCGTTCGCCACGTATTTAAAATCTTTGTGAACTTTTAAAATCATCTCCATAGCACGGAAGGACATCTTAGCTGTTTTCTATGTAATACCAGTATATTTAATGCTTTTAATTCGTTGCCCGTAAGCTCAGACAAAAGGCTAGGGCGTAGCAAGTATCAGCTATAGAATTTCTTTGGCGTACTCCGTCCGCCACCGCCGGCGTGGTCACGTAGGTATACAGGGCTGATAACTCCCGATGTGAGCGGACGCGAGCCCATCAGATTATAAGACACATTTGAGTCTCTTAGCTTAAGTTTGCTTTTCATCTTAAATTTCATTTTAAATTAAATATGTCAATTACCCATATGGTTGGAGAAAAAAACGAGTAATAAAATTGAGCTTTACGATTGAGCAAAATCCTTCACTTCTTTGCCATTTTTCAGTCACTGTTCTCATGTTGCTCGGCAAGCTTTAGGTATATACCCTGGACATCAGACACAATAGCAAATTTTTTTTTTTTTTTGGTTATATTTTATTTGATTTTACGTTATGTGCGTGGCTACTGTATTTCTTGTGCTTTCTGTGTATTCCTTTATTTTTATTTGTTTCTCGAATTAATAGAATTTTTGTGTAATGCCAGTTATAATCGTGGTCCAGGTCGCATATATCGCAATAAATGTGGAACTATTCCAGATCCGTGATACACCCAAAACAAGATGACGAGCTTACTCTAACATTACCTAAATGCTCTGTTTACATATGCAGAGGATGTGCCGGACTATGGGCAAAACTGAAACACCAAACGATGATGATAATGATGATAACGACTATTTAAGTAGACCGGCCGGCTTACTCAAGTGATTTTTCTTTCATTTAAAGTAATAATGATTTTTATTTAATTCTCTGATGCGGGCCACGTACCTGATACAAGGATAATAATGTTAACACTGATGGATAATATTCCAGTACAGTACAATGAACGACGTGTCTGCTTTATTTGACAGCTACATCAAAAATACATTATCTAAATGGTCCAGTATAAATTTATTTTTCGGTCACACTACCATCCGAGCGTGGCTTTTTTTATGTCCTCGTTGCAGAACTACGCGGAACAGACAGAGACTAGCTAACGAACAATAGCAGATTTTGTGTTACCAATTGATACAATTTGTCCACATCACTATCTGTTCAGTGATAGTGTATTTGAAAACATAATTACCTGATCTGATATAAATTAAGATTAGAAGTTGAAGTACATTATCGATAATAAATTTTTACTATAAAGTACTGAATTACTTGTTCCTTCATCAAAAAATTCTAAACATGACTATTACACGATCAAACGAAAAAGAGATGAGAAAATTTAATATCATCAACTAGAAAAGTCGATACAAACATTTTTTGATGCTCAAAAAAAGCGTCATTACAGAGTTTCTCTATGAATCAAATTTGAAATGCCATACGTAATTTTGCTTGGGTGCGAAAAATATCCATGTGCTACCTGGTTTTGTGTTGCAATGAAATAGATACGTAAGTAATAAAAGGGGATCAAACACAATTTACATGGGCTTTACAATTAGGGAAACTGATCCTGAAGTACTAAAGATGGATAAAAAACTTTATCGTTTGCAACATCGGTGCTAAGTAATCAAATGTGTAACCATATGCCCAATTTTCTCATCAATTGAAAGTCAAATTCAGCATATTAGTGATAAAATAAGAATATCAGAGGCGAACATTTTGACTCTCCAATGCAAAAACTATTTCTAAAATGCGTCATTGGCAACGCAGTACATCTTAGCCATCGTTTTCTTCATTATTTCCTCTAGTGACACAAACAATTAATCAATTACATTCGTCAAGCATTCTGATGCAAGAAACCATTGAATTATACAAGCCCTTGCTCATGTCTCAGCAACATTCAGAATTACGGAATAGTTGAATCAGAAATACCTCTCAATTTACCCGCAGCTAACAGAATGCTGGAATGTCACGTTGTTAGAATAAAATTCAAGGCAATATTTTAATTATTTAGAAACGGCTTATCAGACGAATAAATCTTGAAAACCATTTTAATAGTGCCACGGTTAAATAGTTTATAGGAATGAGCAACTGAAAATATGCTTATTACAGTATTTTATTTTGTCTGCTGATAAATTAGCTTCCTATTAACCCAGCAATAAAGACAGTATAACTATTCGCACAAAGTATAAGTCAGAGTTTAATTCACCCTTCGATTTCTCATAATACCAAAAACATTTTCTTTCATTTTTTGACCAATCGCTGAAAGTAGACTGTAGATTCGATTGCCTACTGATTCGCTATGTAGGTCCTGTTCGACCGACTTCATTAGTGACGCAAAGGAACATCAAACTACTCTTTAGCAGTGTTGCCAACTGCGCGTTTGCGCTAAATAACTTGTACTGTCGGCCTGGTTGTGGAAGTCAGTGACAGACGCTGTGCCTGCAGCGGACAGATAATAGTGTGTAACAGCGCACCACACAGGGAGGATAGGTCATTGTCTCCTGTACCGCCACTGCCCGCTAGACGTTCGTGCTTTGTTGACAGTATCCGTGTGTACTCAGCTGATTGGTTCACAGCGCTACGCCCGTGCGGTTGTTTGCGAGCAAACGAGAGGCGTGGACCACAGAGCGGGCTCCTGCAGCGCAGTATAGGAGCTTCCGATCTGGCACTGCGTTGCAAGGGTTCCAGTCCGATATATGGCATGGTAGTTTTAATTAAATATTGCATCCGCTTTTTTTTGTTCACACTGGGTTTTTTTCGGCTACCAAGGGCATACAGTCGCTAGTGTGAATCTTGAGAGGATATGGGGGGAAACTAAAGTACTGCTAGAAACTTAACCGGGTTTTATATACCCCACATACTTAATCCAGAGTCTTGTGTTGACATCTTTCTGAAAAACGTGTAGCTTTTTGTATTCTGTATAAGAAGTGTTTTTGTTTGTGAGATGTGTAGTTTATGAGGCGGAGATTGGGAGCCCTCCCAGAATTTCCTTATATAACTGCGGGAAATTGAAATTAAACAGAAATCTAGAGGACAGGTACGCGTATGTGGGATCATGGCTTTTTCCCGATCCCGTTATAATCCCATATCTAGTCGGCGGTGTCTTAGCGTAATGAACTCGATATCAAAACCATAATGCTTTGTTGCCTGGATTGTGACCTCAATAGAAAGATGCCAGTTTTTAATAGAGTTTAAAGAAGTAAACCACTTAATCTGTACTACGGGGAAGATACTAAACAGTACTCTGATTATTTCCTACACTCATATCAGCCTACAAAAAACATAATACAGTAAAATTTCCATTACTCGTAGATTAGCGGTTAGCACTCGAACTTGTAACGTCTACCTTGCGGACGTTTATACTTGGGTCACACTGTTTTATCATTAACAAAATTATCAATTTGGAATATCAAAAGTCATACTTAATCTTCAGCTTATCACATGAAATATTATTGTAATGAATAGGAAAAC
Organism: Vandiemenella viatica; assembly: GCA_031002005.1. Classification (NCBI taxonomy): domain Eukaryota; kingdom Metazoa; phylum Arthropoda; class Insecta; order Orthoptera; family Morabidae; genus Vandiemenella; species Vandiemenella viatica. The sequence continues at coordinate 356,569,327 of CM061920.1, forward strand.
TGAAAATTGGGTGTACAATTTATTATTGTGAAATTAGGCAAACATGAATTTTGTTTTTATTCTGAGGTTAACAATTACATATCATTGAATATCAAACAGCTAGAGCAAAATCTCAGGGTCATTACTGGGTGGAACGATTGCATGAGTTTCCGTCCGGGTCGTAGCTTTTACCATTGTTCACAGTCCAGGTCAGCGACCAGGCAAGACCAGCGCCCCATGGGGTCTTCCAGCTTTCTCGACCGGCCCAGCGTGATGGCAGCGTCCCCAGCTGCCGACTCGTACTCAGCGAAGGTCACTTCGGCCGTACTAGATGAATTTCTGCACCAGAGTGTCTCGTCGTCCGTTCTTCTCCTCCGAGCAAGACTCTGTACTTGTCGTAATGCGATGTCGAGTCCGGCTCTTGGCGAATCACCGCAATCCGCGCCAAAGGACCAGCGCCACATTGGCCCCAGAACAGACAAGAAAAAACACCAACACGGCAATAAATTGAGGCGGCTTCTCTATTGGCTGGATCGTCTTCCCCTACTCTCATAAAGCACGCATTTGCTAGGAAACGTCACTAAGGTTTATTTTTGCTAGTCTGCGCCAGTTTTCGGCGGGAACTTTCCGAAACGTGCGAAAATAGAAAGCGGGTCTCAGTTATTTATGGGGGTTATTAATGTCCAAGTTGAGTCGGACGTTGTCAGCACCCCCCAAGGTGCGTGTAAATCTGGACGCTTTAGTTCCGTCACGTTTCTGTTCGTTGACACGACGCATCGGCAATATTCACACATCCCGTGGGATCACTTAGTGCCTAATAGCACTGTACCTTTTAATTCATTACAAACTTCACATATGAAAGGAAATGGGTTCGATATCCGAAATAACCATTCATTTTTCTGTCTTCATAGTTTTTACAACACATTCCAGCCGAATGACAGGATTATTCCTTCAAACTCCTATAGCCGAATTCCTTTCAATTCTTTACTCCATACACGCATCAGGTTCTAATTAACTCTATGTTCAACAGAATACTATTTTAAGAAATTGTATTATATGAAAAATTTTAAAATGAAATTTACTTTATTAATTAGTAGTAGCTGAGGAATGTCAAAAGAAAGACGTATGTAAACGACTAAACTATTTACTATCAGCGAATATTTTTCTGAATTTTTTGGAAAATTTCTTAGAAAACGTGTTATCACTAACAGTTATAGAATTTTGTCACGATGAAAATTAGTACTTATTCACTTTTAAATATAGTCAGAACACAAATCCAGTGTTGTTGCAAATTATTGGAAAAGTATCTAATTATCGCGTATTAATATTCAGTTTAAATTAATGATAAGAGCTTTTTTTAATATATAAATTTCTTTTTGTTTAACTGAGTATGAACTACACAGAAGTATAATCAATCTTGAGTGACGTCCAACTGGAAGATCCACTGTAAAATTTTGTTCAGTTCAATAACAATCAAATTTTAATGTGAAAATTTATGTCATTCATTATTACCCTAAAACGCAAACATCACAACATCATAAATCTATAAGCTGCCGTTTAAGTTGGTTTTCTTTGTCCACGCATTATCAAAAAGCAACGGTACCGTTTTGAATGTGGTTTCATAGTTTTTAAAGATTGAAGTCTAACTTAAAAAGATGTCTTATATATTATTACAGTGGACGAAGCAATAAAGAGTAATCTGTTCGTAAGCTGAACAGATAGGCGACAACTAGGTCATATCAAAGATGAACACTTCGTTCGTAATCTAAACACATAGACTCCAAAGATCACTTTACATCATTGAAAGCCATTGTGTAAGAGGTAGATAGGTCAGTTGCTGCAATTTAACGTAGAATCAAAGCCACGGACTTTCCTTGCTTCTTCATACGAACAAACGAATATCTGTAAAAATTACTGGCAGTTCGTTGCTTAGAATCATCTAGTTTCTTCAATTTTAAAAATCCACTTAGCATTTAGAACGCTTATTCGGTGTCTAACTTACTGCATGTTTTAAAACAACTCGGGATATAGTGCAATTAATTGAGCCCTGTCACGGAATTTGTTATACGAAAGTATCTGGAGTATTTACGCTTTTTACGGACTTATAGACATTTGAAGGTTTGCTGGCTGCAAAATGAGCGTAACTCCCAACTAGAGTACATAAAATTTTCAACAAAAAAGAAAAATATCATTTTTAAATAAAAAGCTACAGATAACCTTTTGCTTATACCTTTATTCCGTAGAAAAACGTACAGTAAATGAAAATATGTTTCAGACTTCATAAAATAGAGTCATGTTAGTATTATTCTGAGCTACATTGTCCTATTCCGCATATCAAGAGTTTATATAAACAGTAGAAAGTTATGGATAAATACAAAAATACCAACAGTATTTCCTGGAGCGCTAATAATCACGTAAATTATAGAGATTGCACAAAAACAATTAAAACTTGTTTAAAATTATTAAAAAATCATATTGAAATAATTTTGATTAAGATTAAAAAAGTATTTACAATCATGAACATCATATGGACGAAAACATACATTTTCAGACAGTCAAAATCTCGCTTTGAGCTTAATTGCTTACGTAATATTCCAAATTACAGTTTTTTAATTTGTGTGCGAGGCACTGCAATACCTGTTTTAGAACTGTTATTTTGTTTATTTACAGCATTTTCTCACAACATGGTATTATAACACCACAAATTCGTGAAATAATGTAACATATCTTCGACCAGTTACTTCGCTTATATATTAAACACAAACTTAGTTACTTACAAGGACAGTAATTATTAGCAATTAGGTCTCAGGAACATTACAATGCCTCTAGTGGGAGGAGGAATGTTCTCATGTGTCAGGTTCTTTAAAACTTCTAATAAACACTAAAAAAGTTCCCTAAAGAAAGTATTCATTTCGCTAATAAATATAAGGTTAAACATTTTATTTCCAATTAAAAGCACTACATAACTATTACACTATTATATTATACTATAGCCTATTACTATTTTCAGACGGATAATGTTCAGCACTACTTAAATATAAGTGTTTAAGAATCAAGTTACTTTAGTCCATCATTTAACTCGTCTCTGCCTTTCACATTTATCTTCATCGCTCCACTATTGATCCAATCACATATTCCCGTAACTCCTCTCTCACGACTGCACTTCAATCTTTCTCCCTCCCTGCTTCCAGTCCAATACAACTTTTATCCTTTCCCTAATTCTTTCAAGCTTCCACAATGATTAATGTCTAGGAAATAGAAGTTTACGGGGAAAAATACTTTATCTTTTAAGCAGGCACAACCAGTGGTTGGAAATGGTACAAGATAAATAATATAATTTCGACATTTTTTACGACAGTTTAATTGAACTTATCGAATGGATCTTTCTTCATCTGTTTAAATTATTTTCACAATACCAAGAAATAAACTTATCAATATTATTATATACATATTTTTCTGTATCTTCTGATAAAATTACGAGGGAATTTAATCCTGAGAAGAGTGTATCAACTAAATTCATTGGAATAGTAGTTTTGTAGTAGTTAATTATTAGAAAATGTTAATTGTATTTGTGTAGAATATTATAACATAGTCCTCACAAAAATAAGAAGTTATTTCACATTTAGACAGAAAATTGATACGAATCGCGAGCAGAATTTCCATAAAACCATTGAAATTGCCGGCTTGAATCAAAACTTTTCAGAAGAAAAGGATGAAATACAAGCTGAAAAATATAAATTTTTCAATTTAAAAATAAATTTATCTGCGTTATTAACGTCTATTAGCGATACTTTTGCGCCAATTACATGTAAAAATGGTGTAAGGTACAAACCTACAGTAAATCTCTTTTTGAAAAAAGAGCTTATGCACAATTTAACAAATTAGAAACCCAATAACTTTGCTGCTTTTTACGAGTTACAGTAAGTCTGGTAAGAGATAAATTGGTACTTGATTTCAGCCTTAAAAGGAAGAAAAATAATTTGTAATTTATGGTTAAGGAAATCGGAAACTGGGGTCTTCCTCTTGCTCTTTTCAGGTGCATTTGTGACCAATTCAGAACTAAATTTTATACCTGGTAGAATATTATCATTTACGGATTTACTTGAATTTATAATTAACAGTAACAACTATTTTGGGTTTCGTGCACCTTCGTGAAATCGAAATACGAGTAGCCTATAAAATAAGTCATAGTAGCTGGATTTGGTGACAAATATTTAATTTCAATTTTTACTTTTTTGTTATTATTTCTCTCCCTCTGATAGTCGTTTTAAAGTGCCATTGGTCATTCAAAATATCTTAGTGACTAGTTGCAAGATTTCGATAGACGTTGCTCAAATATATTCTGCTTGTTTACACAATAAAAATTGGCGAGTGTTATTTTCCAAAAATTGTACTTCACTATATCCCTGTTTACTGTATCACAAATAACAAAGCAGTGACGGTTGAGCTTTAACGTACCGTGATTCTGTTTCTCATCCTCGGGATTGTAGCTGATCTCAAAGTTTGAGGATAGAGGTTAAAATTGAAACTAGAGACCAACTCATTCATTTAGTGTTACGCTTTGAAACAGTAAGCTCAGTGGTAAGTGATTAAGGGCTCTACTGAAACCCTCTCTGAAAGTTTCGCGGCACTTCAAAGGACAGAACCGCCACCGGCATTCCGAATGTCGCGTAAATTAAATTGTGATTCAGCAAGGCAGTTAGATATGCGCCACAAGTTCTGATTTTCCAGGAAAGATAAACTTCGTCTCAGATCAATATGGACTCGAGCTGAAGCGAGTCTGATTAAACCATCGACGGGCCATCCCACCGACGGCCATCGATTACACATCCCTCCAGCTAAAAGGCACGTTTAGCTACGAGGAACTTATTTGTGCCAAACATCACAATGTTTAAAATTACCGAAGTTTCAGAAATTAGTAAGGGTAAGCGTCATTCTGCGGAGATTCATTCTGATAACATTCTGACAAATCGGCACGAATAGTGCATATTTAGGTTAAAACCAATATCTGACAAGCAGCAATCTAATGGTTTCAAGCTGTATCACTAATTTATTATTTTTACGTAGAGTCAATATGAAATGTGTAAAAAGAACTGAAAAAGGAGAAATTTCTGTTAGACATATCTACAGATGACAAATTCAAGATATGCTGAGGACAATAAAGATATCACTGTTTGACAAGGGTTCTATTTCTGATATTAAAATGTGTGATTCTAAACCAATTTATAATGGTAAATTCAAATCTTTAAACGGAATTTCGTTGTCAGGGATACTTTTGCATAATTAGTATATATTCTCATTTATGACACAAACAGAGACGTTATAGGCACCAGTAGTGGTTCACCTTTGCAAGAAATCGGAAGAAAATTTTAGCAGTCATAAAGAAAGAATATAAACATTACTTCGGAGTAGAGGTAGGAAACTAAGATAAGGAAAGGGCACCACATTTCTGTTGTGCTACATGTTACTGTAAACTAATTCAATGGTGGAAAGGTAAAAATCTGATTTGTTTCTTGAATTTCCGCTAATGTGTTCTGCACTATATCAGAAACAAAACAAAAAACAATAAACTTGCGATTACTCTTAACCTATCCCTGACACAAAGAAACTAAAAACAGGTTTGAATTCAGTGCTCGAATTACAACTAGAAACAAAAGGAATTTTTCCAGAAATAGATTTTTTTTTTTTTTTTTTTTTTTTTTTTTTTTTTTTTTTTTTTTTTTTTTTTTTTTTTTGTAGAACAGTGTATTCATTAACAAATTTTGTTATGTGAGATAAATTAAAAGTAGCTTAATTTCTTTTTAAATATGTGCCCTGAATGTTAGTCCTGTGTAGTAGTTTCAAATGAGAGACGAAAACAAAACATGTTAGAAAAATTTTGCTCGAATTTCGTGATGAAGGTCATGCTGAGTTAGGGTCAAACTAAAGGAAATTACTACTGTTACGACGGAAATTATACTTCGGGTAGGTGACAGGTGTTATTATGGGGAGCCATTTGAAGCTGTTTTCGAGTCTGAAGTACGTCCCCACTTTAAATGTCAACAGGCAAAGGCGATTAGGGGAATTAAAACTTCCCTGTAGGGGAAGCTAATAAAACAGTCTGAGAGCTGTCTCTCGCTATTAGTTCGTAATTATTCTTCCTATTGCTCATCTGACGGTCATATTTCGTCGTACTAAATTCATACTCATTTTTACTGTACACAGTTGGTAATTTTTTTTTACCTAAATTGCAGTTTTCAGTGACTCTGCAGTATTAGGCCAAGTGGATTAGTGCTTGTTACCAAATATCTGGTCGGAAAGTGGATATTAGTACAATTAATCATCAATGAACTTCATCCAAATTAGTGTTCCTACAGAGCTCTGAAATGTTGAATAATTAAAGCTCAATCAGGCATTCGTAGGGGCTTGAGCTCATCTATCTTGTGGAAATTCCAAAGTCTGCAACATTTTGCAGTAGAAGGTTGCAACCATGCTTGTAAATATCCCCACACCAAATCATGTTTTCTTAGTTTCGTTTATTTTTGTTTAATATCTGGGTGATTGGTGATGTTTTTTACGTTGTATAAGTCTGTGCGAGAATTTAAGCAGTTGTTGGAATGTTATAGTGAGATGGCTTTTTGAAACCACCAGGAATATTTCCTTCAGTTTTCTCGTTAGTTGTTAACCCCAAGGCTACTACAAATATGACCCAATCTACAATTGATTACAATATCCCTGTTACATTTTAGTTTCATTATTGTGATAGTTTTTTTCTGTTTCCAAAGTAATTCTCTGCAATAATTTTTTTTTAAATATTAATTCACCCCCAATTTGTAGAGATAAATATATGAAAGAGTTCTAACCAGTTTCACGTTAATTACCATTTCTATGTAATTTTTTGTGAATGTGTAGTATTACTTCACTAATATGAGATGTTTTGATTTATATATCGTTATGAATGGCTGTTAATAAGTTACATAAACTATGTAAATATATTAAGTGTGTTAAAGTACCTGACATGCGAAATAAAGAACTTTAATTTGATATGTGAGGCTGGTATCATATTTAAAAATGTAATGTAGACAATATTCAGTGTTTATTTTGCCTTAATGTTGTGACAGAAACGTGTAATTTTTATGTAATTTCATGTTGTTTGCAACATTGTTCAGCATTCTAGCTACTTCTGTTGGTTGGTTCGTTCGCGCCCTGAGGTTTCAATGTTTTGTATAACAGGTGACAAATATCGCAACTGAGCGCTCTAGATCAGGACAATACTGACAGCCTATATCAGTTTGAGCCTCAGTATTATTCGGATAACGTCTGATTCTATATTCCTTTTTTGAAATTTGTTTTACCACTTCAGCGAAAGTTATTACGGAAATTTTTGGCAGTCGAGACTGACTTTATTTTTTTATTTTACTTATTGCTTTACGCCACGTCGACGGCTAAGGTCATTAGAAGTGGGATGAGACGGGGGACAAGGAACGGGAAGGAATTCGGCCATGGCCTTTTTTTTTAACGAAGCATTTCGGCATTCACCTGGAGTGATTTGGGGAAACCATGAGACTGACTTGAAGTTCTTCAAATATTTATTAATAAGACCACAGCATAATTATTCACAGTTACACCATAAGCAGTTCCAAATAATGCATAATTAACTGTGACTTAGATTCCCACCTATGACACGTCTTTTGTTGGATCAGTTCCAGAAATGCTGAGTGATAGATTCTAAAGATCAACCACCGAAATAATAAGTAGTTTCGGGAATACTTCGGTTTGCAGAGTACAATGCTTGTGCATGAACAAGTGTTTCGGAGCACATTGTGCTGTCAGATCTGCCACAGATCGCCGCCTATCCAGCTTTACAGAGTGGGCAAGCCTCCGACCTCCACGTTATGTCATGAGGCGTGGACGTTCACCACCTTGTCCCCCAGTCGTGGTTTCACCGTCCTTCAATCACTCTGCTTAGATGCTCACTACAGTACCACACGAACAGCCGTCCAGCCTCGCCGTTTCCGAGATGCTTGTTCCTGGGCGCCGCGCTCACATAGCACGGACCCGTAATTTAAGGTAATTGCGTGACTTGTGCGTAGACATCTGGTGTCAAACAACTCCAGAAACCTAAAAAGGGCTTTTAGAATCAATGCTACGCCGAATCGCTGTTGCATTGCGCTCCAAAGATAGATCAATACACTAATAAGCAGGTGGTCTTAATATTTTGGCTGATCAGTGTAATCTTTAAGAAAGGTAATACTCAGATAAACTGTTTTACTAACATAAAATATGTTTGGTTTACCGCCTCTCTGAAGGTGCAAATTCAATAATGAACTTAATCATAGAAAACCATCACCAACCGGGCGACCATTACTAAAATTATAAACCTAGTGATTTTAATTTCATGAAGAATTATAAACAAAGTCTGATTAAACCTTCTCCTAATATTGCGTTAACTGCCTACACTCCTTGCTCTTTACCTAGTACCGATCGTGGTGGGTGAACGGTTAGCGTTCTGGTCTCGCAATCGGGGAACGCGGGTTCGAATCCCCGTCCGGGCATCCAGATTTCGGTTTTCCATGGTTTCCCCAAATCACTCCAGGCGAATGCCGGGATGCTTCATTCAAAAATGCCATGGTCGAATTCCTTCCCGTTCCTTATCCCCAGTCCCATCCCACCTCTAATGATATTAGCCGTCGACAAGGCGTAAAGCAGGGGTGATCAACCCAAATGAACTTGCGGGCCACTTTGGAAATGCATTATAATTCCGCGGGCCGCATATAAAATTATTTATCCCCATATTAGATTTAGACCCACTATAGATATTTGTTTGGAGTGAAAAATTGAAACATAATGAGTTATTATTATTGTGTTCGCTATTATTCTTACATGTAAACATGGATAATATTATAATAATGACACTAAACGCACATAGTAAAGAAATATATAACACTAAAACTGAAATATAAAAAATATTTTGTAAAAGTGTGATGAATCTCGCGGGCCGGAAAAAAATGTAAATTGGCGTAAAGCAATAAGTAAAAAAAAAAAATAACTTTTACCTAGTGAAAATTCTTCCACCCAGCAATTCACAGTCTAATGGTTTTATTATTAATTATCTCTGTCAAATTACTTGAGGAGATATGGTGGCAGGATATCAATCTAATTTGCTTGGTTATTTTCTCTGAAATATTTTGTACATAAGCTATTGATATCCATGGAACAAACTCCTCTAGTTCCATTCCACTGACTTTTAATCATTTCTTTTCCTCGCAAAATTTATTGGTGTCATTGATCATCAAATCCTCCATCTACTTAGACACCATCGAAGATAAACTAATAAAACTACAATTCTTAGCCTTATCTGTCTCCCATCCTTAAGGAATTGGTACGGCTATAGCATATTTTCAGTTTCGTAGAATACTACAAGTTTCCATGATCAATACTCAACATAAATAGTAATTTCTCTTACCGGGTGTTTCAAAAATGACCGCTATATTTGAAAAATCAATAAAAACTAAACGGGCAGCGATAGAAATAGACCGTTTGTTGCAATATGCTTGGGACAATAGTAAATTTTCAGGCAGACAAACTTTAGAAATTAGTTACAATTTTCAACAACAGATGGCGCAGCAGGCGATTTGAAAGATATAGAAGTAAACGCAGTCTGTGAATTCGTCATTCTGTAAGTCGTCTTTCTGCTGTAAGCGTGTGCTCTTCACAGATTGCAAGTTTGATGTGAAAAAATGGTAGAAAATATCGAACTTTTAATTTTTCCAGACTGCTGCGCCATCTGTTGTTGAAAATTGTAACTAATTATTAACTGTTGTCCCAAGCATATTGCAACAGTTGAGCTCAAGCTTTCGTGGAAGACGGAACTTTAAGGAAATAGTGCCGTGTTTACACACTCGAGTGAGAGCGGAAACAAGTGGTCGGAGAGGAAGCGGCGTTACGGCCCACACAGGTCGAATTCTGCTATCGTGTAGTAACCAGTGTTAACCGTGAACAACACTTAATAACAAGAACAAAGAAGTGAGCTTGTGTTTGTGCACATACTGACTAAAGTGTACAATTAACAACTGTTGGAGTGTAGATAACATCTGCGCATACAGGTGAGAGGAGATGGCCGAAGCAAGTGGCGGAATGTATCCTCAAATAGAAGAAGAAAAACATTGAAACCTTTGTATATGAAAATGAACAAGACATGGCGGAACCAGTGAAGAATAAAATAGAATAACGAGTGACCGAGAGTGAGGAAGAAGAAACTTACAACCTCAGGAGGAAACGTCGAGCGGTAGAGAAAAGACAATCACACAAAATAAGCAAAGAAGAATTAATCCTATTGGAGATGTTTAGAAACAAGAAAAAAGATCAGGGAAACCAACAGAAGAATATGCTCCAAACATATTCAACATCACAGCCGGAAGGGAAGGACGAGGAACGCAGCAAGAAGAAAGAAGACAGCACTCTGGAAAACAGGGAAGCGAGTAAAGTCAACAAGTTTATGTTCACAGAACGCAACAGAAGGTATAAAGCCAACTCAGATGGCCCATTCATAGTGATGGTAGAACCAATGGGCGATGTAAATATGCAACACCCAATTCAACTAGGGAAGGTATTCTACAATAAAGTTCCTGGACTGAAAAGAATAAACCAACAAGGAAAGAATAGAATGACCATGGAATTTACGGAAGCAGAATTTGCCAACCAATTCATACCAAACGATATCTTACTACAGTCTATGAGACTTAAGGCCTTCGTACCGGCTAGTAGAGTGGAGTGTAAAGGAGTCATCAAGTTCGTCCCACTGGACTTATCAGAAGAAGAGATAAAGCTAAACGCCACATCGGAGGCGCCAATCATCGACGTGAGGCGTTTCACCAAGAAAACGCAACTGGATGGAAAGACAGAAACAACACCGCTGAAAACCGTTCAGATAACGTTCGAGAGTCAGTATCTCCCAGAATACATTGAAATATATTACCTCAGGTTCAAGGTCGCAACATATATCTACCCAGTAACACAGTGCTATAAATGTCAGAGATTTGGACACGTGGCAAACAACTGTAAAGGAAAGGAAAGATGTACAAAATGTGGCGAAGAGCATAAAACATCAGAATGTCAAAAGGAAAGCCCCAAATGCGTTAACTGCTGCGGCGAGCATCCTGCCAATGACAGGCTTTGCCCAGTGAGAAAACAAGAGGAGGAGAAAAAAGTAAAGCAAGCAGCACGCAGCAAAAATACAGGGACCACAGAATACGAGTACAAGCACGGAGACTTCCCCACTCTACAGAAGAGATCATTCAGAGACGTCACATAGACATGAAACAGCCTGGCACGGTGGACCGACACCAAAAAGACAGTAAATGTGGTGGCACAGGTATCACGGAGACCCAGACCGAGGAAGTACCCAATATAGAAAGCAATGAAGAAATAATCACCATCATAGTCCAAACACATAATGAAGCTCTAGCCCAACATATGAAGGGCAAAATGACAACGACTGTACTCCAAAAAGTACAAGACATTGCCACTAGAAGCATAATACAAGAAATCAGACAGATAGGCTCAACTATGCAAGAACTCAGAGAACTCCAGACCAACAACTGAAAATGCTAGGAGAAGACAAATAACACAATACAATGGAACGCCGGAAGTCTGTACCATAAATGGAACGATCTTCAAAGACTACTGGAGGAACACAAAGCAGACGTGGTACTGATCACTGGAAACGTGGTTAAGTCAAGCACATACGCTAAAACCATAGGCTCTACAACATCTACAGGAAGGACAGGGAGAGACGGATACGTGGTGTGGCCATCATGATCAGAAATGGAATGAACAGCTCCATCGAAACATGGTGACATCAGCAACTGATATAGAAATCCTAGCAATAGACATCACACAAGGAGGCACCATCAATACGGTTTCTGTAATATACAAACCACCAAGGGTCAGTCTTACTGAAGAGCAATGGTCAGAAATACTCAACCAGCTCCCATCAGGAAGTATCCTGGGAGGAGACTTCAACGCCCATCACCCATTGTGGCACGACAGTCGAACAGACCAGCAAGGAGAAGAAATTGCAGCCGCAATTACATCATCCACATTTACCACGCTCAATAATGAACCTGGAACCAGAATAGGAACACCTTATCAAAGAAGATCATCGCCAGACATATCTATAGTATCTGCAAACCTCAGACAAAAAACAACGTGGGAGATACTTAAGGACACCCTGGGCAGCGACCATTTCGTTATAAAAATGACGGTAGATGCACCAATCACACTTAACCACGAACCACCAAGGACCTTATGGAACTGCAAAAGAGCCAAATGGGAGCAATATCAGGAGAAGATAAATACGCTAATGGAACAGGAGAATGATGAGGATGGCCAATTACAGCAACCATACAATAATTTCGATGGAATAATTACATCTGCAGCCAAAGAATGCATACCCCTGACCAAAAGAAAGGAGAAGACTTCCGCAGAAAGGAAACCGTGGTGGACAGCGGAATGCTCCAAAGCCATAGCTAGACGACGTTTAGCCATCAAAGCATATAGACAGTGTCCGACAGTGGACAAATTTGCTACGCTCAGGAAGGCAATAGTGGAAGCCAGGACAATCATAAGAAGAGCCAAAAGAAAAAGGATGGGAAGAGTTCTGCGACAACATCAAATATGGAATCACACCTCAAGAAATGTGGAAGAAGTTAAGATGGTTTAAAGGAAGCCAAACAAACGCTAGATGGATCATCAGCAACAAAGAAGCAGCGGAACAATTTTTGGCCCTGACTGCGCCCTTGTACGTCCCGCTAGAACGAAGCGTGGACTCTGCTATAAAGCGAGACACTCAGCCAAAGAGACCAAATCACAACAAGTTTGAAATGTCAGAGCTACAATGTGCAATAAAAAAGGAAGATACGGCACCCGGACTAGACGGCATAACATACTCCATGATAGAAAAACTTCCACCAAGAGCGAAACAGAAGTTGCTGGAACTGTATAATGACATTTTGGCAACAACATATGTTGCCAGAACGTGGAGAAATGTTCTCATCATACCAATCCTTAAGGTGAACAAGGACAAAACTAAAAGCGAATCATACAGGACCCATCTCACTACTAGTCATGTCTTGCAAAGATCATGAGTATAATGATCAAGAACAGAATGCAGTGGTTCATCGAGCACCACAAGAAACTGGACAGCAGAGCAATGGGTTTCCGGAAAGGATATGGAACATTAGACAACATAACAACACTAGTCACGGACATACAACTAAGTTACGCTAGAGGAAACTATCTACACGCGGCCTTCCTTGACATCAAGGACGCATATAAACAACGTTCAGATCAACATACTCCAAGAAACCTTGGACAACATGGGTCTGCCAAGAGAAATAGTCAACTGGTACACTAGATACTTGGAGCATAGAGTAAATATACTCTATACAGCAGAAGGAGAGATACTTGCTCGTCATGTATATCAGGGACTACCCCCAAGGAGATCCCTCGAGTCCCACACTGTTCAACATATATACTACAAAAATGTTCAACCGGTTGAGAAGCCTAACAACATACGCACAATACGCGGATGACTTCGTAGTATATGTGACCCACCCAAACAAAGAGAAGGCTAGAACCATACTTGAAGAACAAGTGAAGGAGACACGAAACATCTTGAAGGAGAGAGGGATGGATCTATCCATTCAGAAAAGCAAAGTAGGAATCTTCACGCAAAGACAGTTTGCAAATGAGGATTTCAAAATCTGCATAGACGGAATGCATATGGAAGTAGTTAGGGAAACAAAGTTCTTAGGCATGTGGCTGGACACAAAGCTGTCCTGGAAAAGACACATAGAAGAGACAAGACAAGCTGCGTTACAAAGATTAAACATCTACAAAACGCTGGCTACACCAAACAGAGGCACGGACCCCCGACAGCTGCGAAAGATATACTTCGCCTTAATAAGAAGCAAAATTGAATATGGGGATTCCTATATGAAACTGCATCCACGACCACACTTAAAAAACTGGATACCGTACAATCTGCCGCCTTGAGGATAGCGGGCGGCTTTCTAAGAACAACGCCAGTCATGGCAATGGAAGTGGAAATGGCAACGCCACCCCTATCATTAAGAAGGAAGAAATTGGGCCTAAAATTCTGGACAAAAGTAAGGACCAACACCAGTCATCCTCTGGGGAGAAAAGTGCGTACATTGGTGCATGAATATACAGCGAAACCAAAAATACATAAGAGCCCAAGTCTCATAAAATACTGGGAAATAACTAACCGATGGAACATAGCAACCTCTGAGATCAACGATATGTATAGAGAACGAGAACCGTGGCCAAGGATGGAAATGGATCAACATGTGTACACAGACTGACAGTAGATGTATCAAAGAAGAAGGAACAAAATACTGAAATCATAAAGCAGCTGTCTCTGCAAACTTAAACACAAGATGGGAAGGATGGAGACAAATATTTACCGACGGATCAAGAGAGAACGAGGAATCCACCACAGCAGCGTCATCGACATGGTGCTAGAAGTGCATGAGGCGTACAGACTACCAACCCCAATGTCCATATTTTCAGCAGAGATTATAGCGATACTAAAAGCAATCAAGTACATAAATGAAGTGGGTATTGTTAAGGCAGTCATCTGCTCGGATGCTAAAAGCGCCCTACAGGCCATAAAAGGAATCCCCAAGGCACGTGCAAAAACTACCTAGCGTTTGAGGCAGCCAGGCAAATAATCAAGGCAACAACGGAGGGAAGAAGAGTCAAACTACAATGGATCCCAGGGCACGTCGGCGTAAGAGGAAATGAAGCGGCGGATGCCATAGCACGGGGACAATTAAATGCAGCAGATATAGAGGAGATACCCATCCCCTACACCGACTACAACCACACAATCACACAAATAGTGAAGAAGGATTGGAAAAGAAGATGGGTAGAAGAAGAACCGAGCAAGAGCCTCTGGTACAGAACCATAGCAGGGGAACCAGACCACAAACTATGGTACGCGCCCTTTAAAATAAACAGAAGTGAGATTAAAACAATAAGTAGACTGAGAACAGGACACGCACTCCTACGAGACAGAATGTACACATGAAGATCGTGGACTACCCGAAATGCCAACAATGCGACGATGTGGAAGATACATATCACTTCCTTTTAAGATGCAAGCAGTATAGGAACATAAGGCAAGAGATAATAGAAGGCGAACTTAAAATCAAGGACATAGCAGACCTAATACAAGTTGAAGTGAACTACACTTAATGGTTCCTTGAGGTTTATTACTATGTACACAAAACACTGGTAAACAATTACAAATATGGTACAGTTAGCGGATGACCGTCGAGAAATTTAGCCTGGTCCTGATCCGGGTAGAGAGACGGCTTCTACTCTCGCGAACTTCCGGTGATCTTCTGTAGTTGAAGCTGGTTCCGCGGTCAGGCCGGAACTGGCGGTGGAGCGGCCGGCTACGCTTATATAGGCGGCCTGGCGCAGGAATTCGTTGTGTGGTAGTACGGCGACCTCTGTAAGAAATAGTCCCACTTAGCTTCTAGATGATTCTATTTGTTTTCCTGGTTGTTGTTTTGATGTCTCTGCGCCTGTTGGAGTCGTATATGTATCCCGGCGTGCAGGCGCGTTGTGTGAGGTCTGCCTGGCAGGGGCCTTTACTGGCAGACTGAACATACCTCCCCCGGGGGGGGGAGGGGGGGAAGCGATGTCTGCGACGTCTGCGAGGTCGTCTGCCGCGGTCCCCTGGAGCAGACTATGAAGG
>CM061920.1:356586074-356625704 GCA_031002005.1 Vandiemenella viatica
CTGTTTGGATCTGAACTGCTAAAGATTAATTAAAGATTGAAATCAATTACGCAAAATTTAAAAATATCCAAAAACATATGGAGAAAAATTTTAACTTTCTTTCTTCGAAATAATAGTGAAAATATTTACCTAAAGGTGAGACACGATAATTCACAATGTGACACACTGGTTGCTGTATGGAACGGTAATAGTATTAAAA
Organism: Vandiemenella viatica; assembly: GCA_031002005.1. Taxonomy (NCBI): domain Eukaryota; kingdom Metazoa; phylum Arthropoda; class Insecta; order Orthoptera; family Morabidae; genus Vandiemenella; species Vandiemenella viatica. The sequence continues at coordinate 356,586,274 of CM061920.1, forward strand.
ATTGGATACCGGTACTAAAAATGTAAGACTTCATGAAGCGTTACAAGATCGATGTAGCACTGATGTCCGTAACAGTTTTAAAACCGACTGATAAATTCAAAAGTCAGGGATTTATAGACCAGTCTGGATAGAAAAGAGAGGAGGCGGAACAGATGTTATAATAAAGAATTAGTTGCCACATCAACTGATAACAATACCGAATCTATTAGAAGTAAAGCCACGGCAAATAAAATACGCAACTTGCAATTTTTACCCCACCATGAAGACAGCGACAACCCGACGTTGCACAAAATATAACTAGTCTAGTATATCTGGAAACCAAACTAGAACTAACATCTGACCATAGCCCTCGAGTCCATCAGAGGCGTGAGAGGATTTGCGGAAGGACTAGAAGGAATTTGACCATTGCCTTTTGAAGGAACTATTCCGGTATTCACCTGGAGTCGGTAAACTATTGAAAACCGAATGTCAGGTCCGAGCTTTACCGCTCGCCCATCTAGTTCGGTCCCATACAGACCATTGTAGAGGTCATTGATGGAGGTGGAGCTCCATATTCCGTTTCATTACTTCGGTAGCGGTCAGTGCACAAAAAATTATCGTATTTATCAGCTTATTATGCAGTTCATAGTCAGCTGTTCTACCGGCAGCTTAACTCCGATAATTAACTTTTCTTTTAAACTTCTTGATCAAGTAGGCCCTACTAATTCTCGTAACGTTGATGTTAGCATCGAAACGTACCTTTTAATGCCGTTGCAGTGTTTTCTGGCCTAAAAAAAAAAATCTTAGTAGGATTACAAGATGATAAAAAAGTTGAATTCGTAAACCGTATACTTGGGATCTTGTTTGAAATTCCCTTCATATTTGACTGGTTCTGATAGGTTTTCTGATAACGTTCGAGCCTGGTAGTCTAAAGGACGCTGATTCGAGCTACCCAGACTTCGGTTTTCCACCATTTCCACAAATCACTGCAGACGCATGCCGGGATCGTCGATGAGGCGGCCTAATACAAAATGTTTGTTTTTATACTGCAGTAGTAGAATGGAGAAAGCATAAATAAGCTTATTGCAGAAGCATTAACGTTTGCAAGTTGGGCATGTTTCAATACAGCGTTTAAGTGTTGCAATCAGCTCTAGCCGTTACATTCGTTGTGATATTAAGCTGAGGCTCAACCGCAGCTTCAAGAACTGTGACAAATGAGGTAATAAAAGAAAATTGATATTGTACCTAAATGTCGTTCTTCCAGTCCCGCAATAGGGAACCGGTATCGCTGAAACATTTATACTAGGCGCGGTTAGTGGCTTGAGTTTATTACACAGCTTTTTTGTGATTGTGTTGTTTGAAGTAATTGGGTAACAGTTAAGATATTAAACAGTTTTTAAACCTGCTTTTACTTTGGGGCTCATTTTTCTTTCTTTCCGACAGGAGATATGACACTGGGTGCGCAGACTTCCGCGGTGGTTGTCGATGTTATCTTGGTTGTCCGGGCTGAACCGCGTCAATTTATCTAAACCTAACGTTTCGGCCATAATTTGTGGCCTTCTTCAGAAGACTGTCACGGCTGGAACTGCTGCACTCATATATAGCTGCCCAAGCCAGCCTATATATAGTTTCGTGAGCTATATATAGGCGGCAGCAGTTCTAGCAGCGACAGTCCTCTGAAGAAAGCCACAAAACTATGGCCGAAACGTTAGGTTTAGATAAATTGATGCGGTTCAACTCGGACAACCAAGATAACAACGATTTGACACTTTGTCCACCAGCCTGTTTGGAGCTGATCTCTAAAGAGGAATCAAGTAGAGGGGGAGGATGATAAGAAGGAAGGGAAATTTTGTCTTCTTCCTGTAAACCTTATAAACTTTGTTTCGTGCATTTCATGTTAATATCTTTGTAAAACGAGTTGTTTGATACTGAATATGTGGATCGTCGCTACAAATTAATGGTCACTTTTTACCTAATTTTTGTTTCATAGGAAAAGCGGCTGTATTTTTCGAGTCGACGTGCTACACATGGCAAACAGAATTTTGTGTTTGTTCTTCCAAGACGCATTAGGGCTTGTGGGCTCCTATTCTAGACATGTGATGCAAGCCCCTGTCGGCAATTTATGGACGACCTTTCTTTTTCTTTTAGCTATAAACAAAATACATAAACACATTAAACGATGTACAGTCACAGCCTAATATATACATTAAAGATGCCAATTACATTAACACAAACTGCTGTCAGATAAATGTTAGCTGGTTCGCTGTCGGGTTGTGTTGGTAGGTCAATATGACGGCAGAATACGTCGCCGGAAGCTCGTCTTTCATTAAGACTATCTGGCAGCGGACCCGCGAAGATTATTATCAGTGACATGCCGGGATATCCTTCGTTCACACATACTGGCAATTATTTTGTAGATACCTTAGAAATAAATTAATCTATGGAACTGGAGGAACTGTCAAAAAGACATTCTTTCAATCTTTTCCTGAATTTAATCTTATCGCCTGCTAGACATTTAAGAAGTGTTGGGAGCTTACTGAAGAAATGTATCTCTGAATATCGGATTCCTTTTTGAAAAAGTGGCAATGACTTGTAATCCTTGTGAATATCATTTTTCTTTCTAGTACCATACTTGTGTATTTTACTACAATAGAGTATAATTTGTGACTACAAAATACATTAGTAAGTATATATTCTTGGCCACCAACTTCTTTAATAGCTCTCTAACCCCACACATAATTCTTATTACTCGCTTTTGGGCCCTGAATACTTTGTCTCTGTGAGTAGAATTGCCTCAGAATATTATTGCATGTGACATTAAGAAGAGAAAATAAGCAAAACAAACTAGTTTCCTCATACGGAGATCACCTATGGCTGAAGTTGTACGAATTGCAAATGTAGCTACATCCAATCGCTTCAGTAAGTCAGACATTCACCCTCCTATTTAAATGATCAATATGAAAACCAAGAAATTTCACACTCTCTACCTCTTCATTGGTCTGGCCTGCAAATTTTATGTCAATGTTTGGTGAAAATCTTGCGTGAAGTACTGAATTGCATATATTGAGTTTTATCAAATTTTAAGGAGATACCATTAGCTGTAAATCATTTACTAATAAGGTCAAAGATATAATTTGAAATATGTTCTATAAAGGACATTGTGGATAGAAGATAAATGTGGGACACTCTCGATTTGACTCAAGCAGTGCGAAGCTCACAGAGTAATAAGAGACAGCTACTACGAGAGTTAACGAAGTCGCACCGTGCACAGTGGTTTACCGAAACCATTCCAGGCAAATACCGGGATGGTTTCTGCAAAAGGCCATGGCTGAATTCACGCCTGTGATGACTTCACCTTAACGATGACAAGATGTAAAAACTCCCCCCTCCCCCAACCCAAAAAATGACTGTCGCAGAGACGTGCTGTGAGCCAGTGGTGGTAGAGCCCGCAGAATTTCCGCCAGAGAGAACTATCAGTTAAACAGTATGGAGAGCATTGGATAGTCATTCATCTGTTAGTTGCGGTTGAGCACAGCAATAATTGGACAGAGTTTTTCCTTTCCCAAATATTTTTACTGTTTTAAAGAGATCGTTGGTGTATTTTGGCAGAAAAATTCAACAAGAAATTATCAACTAGTCTATTTACGGTCGACAGTTGTTACCAGATACAATGCTGTTACCATCACGTTACCACGAAATAGTAATGTGATACTCTCATACGTTATAATTCATAAATAAAATGATAGTGGTATTCATAACTGTGAATCGTGATTTCTACTGACTAAGTAGAATCCTCGTATTGAAATCGACGCAAATACTGATATATATATATATTTAAAAAAAAGGTCTTTAGTTTTCCATTACTATGGAAAACCGACTGAAAACAAATTTTGTGGGCTAAACGAACCTATTTTAGAAAGTTATTCATCTACGGCTATGGAATGATAATCATTTCACAGTTAATGGGCTCAACTTCCTAGACAATAGTTTAGGGTACGTTCGCAAGTTCTTATGTTTGGTGTTAGTCAGTAGTCAAAAGTATCAAGATTTATTTTAAATAAGATTTCGCCGACCTGGCGACAACGCTTGTATAGCAAATTAATTTTTACAGTAGTTACGTGTATTTTTATTCGAAGTTATTGTTTCCGCAAATCACTCCAGGGGAATGCCAGGATGGTTGATTCAAAAGGACATTTCCGAATTCCTTCCCGTTTCTTCTCCCCAATCCTCTCCCACTTCTAACGATCTCGCCGTAGATGAAGCGTAAAGCCTGAAAGAAAAATGAAAATGGTGGCGGAAGTAAAGAAGACATATAAGAATCACTGTGGCACCTTATTCCCTTCATCTGATCTTTTGTTATTACGACCCCGCATTTGACGGTGGGCGAAATATTTCCATGAAGTCATAAAATAAGAATGGATGTTAGCATATTTTCCAATAATTTCATTCGAAACCTATATCGTCTGTCTGGAAGATTATCTAGATCGACCCTAGATCAAGAGTGTGACGCCGAGCGTGATGGGTAAATGGTAACGTTGTGGCTTCGCATTCGAGAGGACGCAGGCTCGAATCCAGATTTGGGTTTTCCAAGGTTTCCCCAAATCACTCCAACCGAATGCCGTTATGGTTCTTTCTTAAGGCCGTATTCGAATTCCTTCTCGTTCCTCGCTCCCAGTTCTTTCCCGCCTCTAATGATCCTGACGTCAACTAGGAGTAAATCCATAAGCATAAGAGTTCGACATTTTCGCAGGATCTAGCAGGCCGGCACAAAAGGAACGGCTGTTCTATGTCTTTTTCGATACTAGTAATTCTATCGTGATAAGTACAAGGAGTATAAGTCATTATCATTGTATAACTTGACTTGTACTCCTTTTATAGACCGGATAAAATGCGACTTGATTTATACTAACAGGTTCAATGTTGAATTGTTAGGAAAAAATACTCAGCACTGACTTAAACTGTTTTATTATTATTATTATTACTCCGCGATTCACTAAAAGTGTGTGGCGGAGGGTGCATTGCACCTATCGAAAAGCGTTATGGTTTGGAAGGGTTATAAGGGATATGGCAGGAGGCGCCCATGGGCTATTGTGAGGAACCATCCCCGCATTCGTGTGGAGTGATCTGGGAAAACCATGGAAAACCCAGATCAGGATGGCTGTTAATACATATATTCAGATCATAGACATGAATTTATAGTAAAAATAAATTGATAGGAAGAAAATGTGACAGTACTTGAGATGAGAAATCACTTGAGTTTAATACCCTACTCATTTGCATGTGTGTTAAAGTTCTTCAAAATTCGTCGTATGAGTCGTACGCTGTTATTTATTAATATCGAAATGAATGATAAGTAGATCAAGGTTGAAGTGAAAGGGCAGCAGCGACAGAAAACAATCCACAAAAAAAACCAACAACACATTATTTCGGGTGTGAAAATAGAAATATGTTGCCGAGCTCGTGCATACATCCGTGGTATGCACACTTCTATGAGTTTTTTTGGCTGTCCTCCCTTCAACTTTGGCAAGTGATGGGTCTGCTATATCTTTCCTTTCCATGAATGTACGTATGTTCGTTTGGACAACTAGGACCTTGTTAAGCCTTCTTCTGAATTCAGTTTGCTTCGGATGTGTACACATCCGTGTTAAAACTGGAACTGTTTGTCCTAGAGGCGATATACAGTTCAACTTGGATCCTGAACCACGGAAGCGTCTTGGCGTACTTGACCTCGCGCAACATGTTGTGCCAGAGTTGGAGGTCTGGTTAAGGGCTTATGAAAATCTCCGCCGAGACAGGGATTAAAACCGGGAATCTTTCGATATCCAGTCAGGCGTCTTAACCAATGAGCCACCAGACCGCTCTTTTCCATTCCAAGTATAATAAGGTGGTCTAACGATTCCGCACAAACTTTAATCGTATCATTTCACTTGACAAATGATAATCACAATGTTGATGTCTCAAATAAAATCACCGCGACCATATATATCGACCGAGCATAACTACCTATATTGGAGGTTGTTCGTGATCAGACTATCCCTCTGCCAGCGGGAAACATTTCCAGCTGCAGCTGTCGGTATTGTTTGGTTGGTCGTGCACGTGTGGAGAGCATTTTGTTTCGTAGTTCAATGCGCGCAGTAATGGATGGTCGTGAAGATCTTGTGAATGGCTCATGCGAACGAGCAATAAACTTATGACACTTATTTGGCGAGTTGTTCTCAACGTTCGTTGTAAGAGCAAAAACCGTAGACACCTTTCGGTTTTTTGCGCAATGTGTGCCAGACACCAGGTTTGTTCTGTATTGTCAACACAGTTCGTTTCTCTCAGAGAGAGAATTGTCGTTTCCAATGTACCGAATCTTTCAGTGAGAAAATGACAGAAGAAAAACATTCGTTGGTTAAAAATCAAATATTTGCTTTAATTTCGGAGTGGGAAATTTATCAGAACTGTGGGATGCAAAAAGTAAATCATCCCGCTATCAAATTAAAAAGAGCTCAACAGGAATTGTCTGCCAAATTTAAGCAAGAAACTGTACAATTTGAGAACACATTCGGAAGTAAGAAAAGAAAAGAAAAAAAAAAACTTCATGAAAGAACTCAATCTCACGCACCCTTTATAAATGAAGTGATAAATAAATAAATGGGTTCATCCCAATCGAATGCTTCCCACAACCACAGCATTACAGTAATATAATTCACACACACAGATTATCTTAAAATATATTTGGCGATAGTAATGTTTGCGTAATTGTTTTTTTAATTATCTTAGTGATAACCTTAGCCAAGAGATTACCGCGCGTAGCCCTTGAAGCATCCTTACATACCCCTAATTGGGAACCACTGGAGTAGATGACACATACCAAAATACATGAGCGTTTATATCCTGCAGCCATTCACGCCCTTTAATTACTGATTATATGGTGTTTTTGAAGAGTAAATAAATCGTCCAGTTTAAATAACTTGTTTATTTCTACTGCCATTTAAAATAACTTTTGCAAAATAATAACAGTTTGTTATTATGTTTAAATGTTGTTCTTTTGGTGAAACGAAGAAATCTGTAAATTCCTCTCCTACATCTACGGTATTGGCGCTTGGATTATACTTATGAGATGTCCATATGTCTAAATGCAGTAAATTTGAGTTATTATTTTGTAAAAATTATTGTAAATGAGAGTAAAATAAACAAGTTATTTCAGTTTAATTTTTAAACCTTAAAAACATTTACCATATAATCATTGAAACTTTGCTTCGACATAAAAGATTATTTTAGCTTGTGCTAACCTGCAAATATCTATTTTAGGACTTCAAACAGTGCTTGGCAGAAATCGAGAATTATTTGAGCAATCGTAAGGACTGGTATTCGAAACAGGTACATTTTGAAAGTGATACGAATCTCCTGCAATTATTGTGAATACAAATATCTGTATAATTTTTCTCTTTGTACAAGTAAACAAAAATACACCTTACACAGTATGTTAACTCTTCTTGTCTATATCTAAATATCTCAGTGTCATATAAATTATATCTAAATATCTCAGTCACTTGGCGTAATAGACTGGCGCATGTCATTGTTCCACCCCCACCCCCTTCCACTCCCTCTGATCTTCTTCTTTTTTAATCGTTGGTCGTACTAATTCTAGTAAGTACTCAAAATCCTCTGCTGAAGAATGTTTTGTAATCCCAAACAGATAACAGCCAGCTCATCCTTTCGTAATATGTACTTTCTTGTCCAAGCGTTCCTGATCTTCTCTTTCTTCTGACCTTGTGTTCGGGAGGACGCCGGTTCGAATCCCCATTTGGGTTTTCCATGGTGTCCCCAAATCACTCCAGGCGAATGCCGGGATGCTTCCTCCAAAAAGGTCATTGCCGAATTCCTTCCCTTCTCTTTCTTTGCTTCTGCAGAAGCAAATTAACTATAAAGGCAGAAGCAAACTGGTTATCACCTACTCGAGTGTTTCGATTGTTTCAGCACCTACACGAATGCTCCGAGAAATCACATAATATTTTTTATGAGAGTAGAAACGACACTTCTCTCATAATAATGTGTCCCTCAGCAGTATAAGCCAGTTGGGCCCCTTTCACACATAACGAATTTGGTCGTACGATACAAAGCCGGACGACCACATTCCATTAGTTGACTGAAGAGGTGCATGGGACCTTTCACACGGATCGACAGTGACACGACACAACAATGACACGACGTCGTGATCGTGCCGTTCAGCAGTCGCCCTATGTCACTGTAACGGAACGACGTCGTGTCGTTCCGGGATGGCAAGGCCTACATGAACCAGTGGCGTAGCTAGGTCAACAAGGGTCCCGGTGCAAAAAATTTATTTTGGGCCCTCAGGACAGACGGGCGACCTTTTTCTTGCTTTGTGTGCTGGTAGGGGCCCTCTGAACTGAGGATGAAGGCCCTTGAATTATTCTTTAGGGGCCCCCCTGAGCACAGCGAGGGAAGTGAGGGGCTCCTGTGTTCTCAGTCTCAGGGGCCCCTTACACGACGGTAGAGCTAAAAAAAAAAAAAAAAGGTCGCCAGTTTGCCGTGATGGCTCGTGGGCCCTCTAAACTCTGCTTGAGGGCCCCCCTAGAGGTGCGCTTAGGGGGCCCCTTGCCCCTTGAGGTATGCTTGGGGGCCCCCTGAGCGTGAGGGCCCCGGTGCACTGCACCGCCTAGCCCCATAGTAGCTACGCCCCTGACATGAACAAATGAATGCTTTCACTCCAGACGACGTTTAGTCGTATGTAAGCTTCTTTCGCTGGATAAAAGGATTAAAAAATAGTTCAAAATATTTATGTTAATTTACTGACAGCTCTGATTGTGACTTTACTTCTTTGTAATAACTTTCCATTATCATTAATTTTATTCGGTATTTAGTTGAAAAACGAAACAACTTTCTAAATTGACATACACCAAGTTAATTGCTGTAAATTATATAAATTAAACTGATCTCCTTACAGAAGATTATTATATTAATTTTGTTCACTTCACAGCGAACATTTCAATAGAGTGAATGCCATTTCTAATTTTGTATTTTGTCTAGAGCCCCACATATATTATCGAAGGAGGCAACTGATATTCGAAAATTATTTTAAAAAATTTATTAGTAATATTAATAATAATAATTGATGTAATTGCGATGGAGCTCACGCTCTGGTGACAATCCCCTGCACACCCATCTTTCTCTTTTCCTCTGCCCATCTATTTTTGCCCTCTACTAATTTGAACTTTAAATTCTTTCACTGTTTTTAGTAAATCATTTAGTAATCATTTCTCTTGGTAATTTATTCCAAACCCTTACACCTTTCCCTACGAAAGAAAATTTTTCACACCCTTGTGCCTGAAATCGAGTGCCAGCTTGTGGTCATGGTCATCTTTACCCTTTCACGCACCTCTCTTAATTCTACCACCAAAATCTTTCCATGCCTTATCACCATTAAACGCCTTGTACGCACCCATGACTCTCTTCACCCTCCATCTATCTTCCAACAAATCCCACTCCAGCTCGTTTATCATAGTAGTTACCGATTGTGTTGTGCGGTAATTTCCAAAGACAAATCTACCAGCCTTTCTCTGCACTCCCTCCAACTCCTGAATTTGATACCTAAGATGTGCGTCGAGCAATGGTCTGACCAATGTTTTGTAACCCAATTCCCTTACTTCTCTAGTACACCATTTCATCACTCCCAACAGGTGAAGGATTTTGAACCCTTTTCGTACTACCTGTCGAATGTGTCCTGCCCAGTTAAGTTTGTTAATAAATGATATGCCAAGGAATATACATTTCTAGTCTTCCTTCCTCATTTTAGAATCGTAATCAGCCTTTAAGCTACCTCTTCTTTGCATTTATCTTCATCGCGTATCGACTCACCCAACTAGATATCCTATCTAGATCACTCTGCAGCTGTTTACAATATTCTATTGATTTGATCGTATTATTTCTATCATTCCTGGACTCTTCAAAAAGAGTTTGAAACATGCCAGCTCATTCTCTCCTCTGACTGATCGGATGCACCCAGAGGAGTCGATTATGTTTTTTCATTTTCCTACGTCGATGAATTAACCGCAGTGCAATAATGTTCTCATTAGACATAGCAACACACTGTGAATGATGTCGTCAATAATAAAAACCTACCGAGCGTGGTGGGTGAACGGTTAACGTTCTGGCCTCGCATTCGGGATAACGCGGGTTCGAATCCCCGTCCGGACATCCAGATTTTGGTTTTCCATGGTTTACCCAGATCACTCCAGGCGAATGCCGGGATGCTTCCTTCAAAAAGCTCATCGCCGAATTACATCCCGTTCCTTGCCCCAATCCCATCCCGCCTCTAATGACCTCGCTGTCGACGAGGCGTAAAGAACAAGCAAAAAAAAAAAAAAAAAAAAATACCTGCCCACAAGCAGTGACACACGCAGCGACTAAAAATCGTTGCGTGTGAAACAAGCCCAATGTATCTACGACGCATTGTCACCCGCCCTTTTATCGTACGACCAAAAATCATTGCATGTGAAAGGAGCCGTTCTGCCTCATTGTAAACAGATAAACAAGCGGTTTCTGAAATAAGTGTTGGTGCGTACTCTGTTTTACGGCGGCAGAGCAGCGGAGATTGGTAAAGGAAAGCCGGTGGGGAGGGGAGTCCTGTCCTATTCAAGGGCAGCGGGACCAAAGGCCTGAGAGATGCTGAGACCAGCGCGGCAGACGACTGCGGACCTCCGACAAGACGACACGCAGGTGAGTAATGCTGCACTTCGGCCAGCTGAGACAAACCCGACGCGTAAACATGTCTTCCGCTAAGACGAGTGACGCGGCAGCGGTATGGGAAATATTTGTGCTCATTAGATTATAGGTCCGATTCTGGTTGCTCAGCAAGATTAGTTTAATTCTCTGTTGAGTTCGTATTATTATTATTATTCGTAGCTTACAGATTCCTTAACAAAAAATAATTTGATCCGGAAAAGGTAACCCCAATTGGAACTTGGGTGCACTCACCAAGCAGAGTCAATGGCGGCAGTGCGTACCCTTTTCTCGAAGCGATTCGGGCCATATATTTTGTACCTCAGTTTCTTCGGTCTTATTGATGCTAAATGCCTCAAATTTCTGTTCTACATAGACTTCATCAAACTTAACTAAAATAGTAAATTTGTTTCGTTCCTGTTCTTAGTTTGGATGATATTCTTATTCAAATTTCACCGATTTTTGTCATCAAATCGGTCATCAAAACACTAAGGTATTTCCTGTAGTGGTAGAGAGATGAAATTTTGGTACACGCTTGAACTTTTAGCCATAGATTACAAGAAAAGTCTAAAACTCGTAAATTTCCATATAGCCTATCTACCCCAAACATGAAATCGCTTTCTATCCTAATAACGTTATATGCCCGAGATTTTCAGAACTGATAGAGCTTAATAAGTTTAACTAACGTGTTAAATTTTTCTTCCTTCCTTATTTTGGAAGTTAGTTAAATTAATTTTTTTTCCCAACACAAAATTTCGTTGTAGGCCCTACTTGTGGTCCTAGAAACAGGTAATTTGGTACATATAAACAGTTTCACCGCAAAATCATAAGAAAAGTATAATATTTGTGATTTTCTTCGTATTTTTTCAATAGAAACCGTGAAAAATTTGGGGCTTATGTGCAGGTTATTTACTTTGCTCTGGGTGAGGCTGAAATTGCTTAGTTCGGAGGTTACTGATGGTGGTAGTTAAATCTGCGGCAACTGGCAGTGCTCGGCAGAGAGCGAGGGCATGATTAGTAACGTATATTACTGTACTGAATTCTGAAATCTTGTTATCCGTCGATTTTCAAATGGAATCGTTACATTTGAGCGATGATTCAGAATAAGCGATCAGATTTCAAAAATAAATGATATCGCACGAAAACATTTCCTCTAAAAACAGGCAAAGTCAACAAAAAAGTTATGAGATATGAGCTGGGTCTACACTTTACAGTATGTATTCACTTATTGAAAACGTAATAGTTTCTGTCGATGTTATAAATCGTTTATTTAGAATTTTAGAACATCTGGTGGCTTGGCCATTATGCATCTCTCTACTGTTATTGAAATGAAAGGCATAATATGTAAGATTTATTCTAAGAATTGTTAAACCGGAAAGACGTGCGAGGGAAATCTTGGCTCGTAAATTTAATAGACAGTGTTGATATGGTTATTGTACCCTGAAATATATTGCAACGGCGTGAAGGTTGGGAGAGGTTAGGATCCCCAATCGCGAAACTGAGCACAATTAGAATTATAATATAAAAAAAGAAGGGCTGGAAAGTAGAGTATATAACAAAATGCTCGTAAGGGTACAGAATAGAATAAATTTAAAACCAATTTTATTTTGTGGGAATCTACTTATGACTCGATCCTCCCTGATGTTTTACTTTTTTGGGGGAGGAGGGGGGAGGGTGAGGATGGGTAGCACCCAATACCCGCTCACCTAACCTTCGCGGCTTCCCTGTTTGTAGCGGTTGCTGTTCAGATTGCCTTAAATACGAAGGTGGCGAAATCGCATGTTATAGTGAATAGCACCACAATCCATCACATTTGGCATTGTCCGCTATGTTGCTCAGCAAAGCAGTCTGTCCGCTTACGTTCTGTTGGACCTAAGTGCACGCCTTCTCTCTGCAATCTTAATCCCTTACTATGGTTCGACTGTTTTACACATCCTACGATATTGTAATATAGAATCTTCGGAATCTCGAAAACGAAATGCTTCATTACATGTGTAAGTACGAAATGACAAGTTGAAGCAGACCTGCAGCATTCGTCAAGGAAATATAAAAACAATTGGCTTGGGTCCCACATAAGAAGTTTCGTAACATCCCGAATTCGGACACCATTTTTAATTTATACTAATTTAAAGAAGTAAAGTTAACGGAGTTCCTACGGCTGCTGCGTATTCCTGCAGGATTCGAGGAGGCAGAGCTCCGAATTCCATTACAACCTTTTCGGCACCCGGAGGAATGTGAGGGGTTCAGCGCGCACGCTGCAGCCATACTTTACCATCCCGCTGAGTCTCCTTCAACTGTACTCATTAGATAGCAGGCTGAGTGGTTCTGGCATATGGACAAATTAAATACTAACTACTCTAAGCAGGTTGTTATGGTGCGACCATTTAGTATGCACGCAGGCAATATAAACTGGATTTCAACACCCAGATTACGCCGCATGTACATTGAAGTATCTCCTAATAATGTGTATGATTTCATTTTGCTCGGCGAAGTGCAGCCGTCCGTCGTGGCATGGACTCAACAAGTCGTCAGAAGGCCTCTGAGAAATATTTTTGCATGCTTCCTCTGCAGCCGTCCATAATTGCCAGTGCTATACCTTGTGCACGAACAGACCTTTGGATCATGTACTGTGTATATTCGATTGGATTCAAGTCATGCAAACTGGGTGGCCATTCTTTTGTTGTCCGTAATGTTCCTCGCACCAATCATCAACGATTTTTTCGGTGACATGGGGAATTGAAGTTCTGGAAAAGTCCAAAATTGTCTGGGAAAATGAATTCCATGTCTGCAAATGGTCTCCAAATAGTCGTATATAATCATTTTCAGTCAGTCGTCAGTTCTGTTTGACCAGAGGTTCCAGTGCATGTCATGTAAATAGAGCAGCCTATGTCAGGATCGAACCACCATCACCTTCCGGACAATTTGGGTGCGTAGTATTGTGGGGTCTGCGCACCACTCGAACCGTGCCATCAACTCTTACCAACAGGAGTCGTGACTCACCTGATCACGTAACATCTTTGCCGCTACTAGGGTCCAACCGATGCGTTTACGAGTCCAGGAGAGGCGCTGCAGCCAGTGTTAGTAGAGGCATTTGAGTCGGTCTTATGTTACCATATTTCATCAACCCAAAATTTCGCAGTGCTGTCCGCACAGATACGTCTGTCTTACGTCCCACTTTAAATGTTGCTGTTCTTTGACACAGTCTTGTCTACGTCTCAACGCTAACAAACAGACACAGACGTTGCTGGTCTCGGGTATTAAGCAAACGACGTTGGCTACTGCGTTGCCCATGGCAGCAGGTAATGCCAGAAATTAAGTAGTCACTCTTGACACTGTGGATCGAAGAATGTTAAATTCACAAAGAATTTCCGAAAGGGAATGCCCCCTGCCTCTGGTGCCACCTACCATTCTGCGTTCAAGGTCTGTTAATTTATCAAATTATTGTGTGAACTTCCGCGGTAGTTGTCAATGTTTTCTCTGTTCTTCGTGCGAAGCCGCGTAATATCAGCCATCTTGCTGTAGCTTTTATGAGGGGGCAGTCCTCTGGAGAAAGCCTAATCAGATTTCAAAAAATCGACGCGGCTCCATCCAGAGAACAAAGAAAAAACATCAAGTCAGGCGGCTATAATCACATCAGTAAATCTTTCATAAGACTCACGAGAGTACAAATGAAAACCTCGAAACTGCACGGCACATTTATACGTTTCTTCCGTGGTGCTACCACCAACTATATTTGTATCTTGTGATGCCAAGACTTTTGGCATTTCAATGTATACTCACCTGCATTTAGAACCCCATTTCATCACATGAAGAAGAACTTCTTTCCGATAATGACTGCACTTGAAGTATGTATGTTTATTTTGGCCAACTAGGACCACGTTAAGTCTTCGTCTGGCTTGAACTTGCTTTGGATGCGTACACATCCCTGTTGTAACTACGGTTGTTAGCCCTAGAGGGAGCCTACAGTTGAACAAGGAATCCGAACCTCGAAAGTGGTCTGGTGTATTTCACATTACATGTCTTATTAGGGACCTTTTGAAAATCTCAGCTGTGACTGGGAATCGAATCGGAATTCCAGTCAGGTGTCTTAACCACTGAGCCATCAGACCATTCTTACTGCACTTAAAATAATTCGCATAACATAAATCAAGTAATCTGATCAAATTTAGGAAACGGAAAATTTCTTACATTCCCACAACACTTCTCACTGTTCATGAAACACCTAATTACTCTTCTGACCATTTGTTCAGACAATTAGTCTATCCACTAGTGGCTCTCTCTCTAGGCCCAATATGCAGCTATCACTCCCTCTTCTCTCCCACACAAACTGTCAACGGGTCGGGCTGTCATGTCAACCAACCTCTGAAAATCCTAGTTTGCTTAGCTTGCAGGTAATAAAAACGATAGGACCCTTTACATTTACCAATTCAAGTACTGTGTTTTTATAGGATTCGTTTGTTATGATTTTCTTTTACATCTGGCTGTACATTTTACAGCCAACCAGAAATGGTCTGGTTCATTTTCTTATGTTTTATCATTTTACAGTATTTTTCAGTCTGTATTGCCGACCTACTTACAGTCCGCCATGCAGACAGTAAATACGTCCATTTTTAAATCACGTTATCGTATCTGTTGTTTGTCAGGATGCTAATGGCCTCGCTGTCAAAGCACCGTAAAACACTAACAACAACAACACAAACAATATACTAGAAGAGAGGCAACACCGTTGACTCACAAGGTGTGTGTTCATGAAAGTTGCACCGGCAATGCAAGGCTACGAACCATTGAGAAAATATAGATACTACACTCTGCTAAAACAGTAATTCCTATAGCAATATTCTACACCACATCACTAAAGAAAGAATTTTATGGTAACTTGTAAACGAAACTTCTTAGGGGCAGAACTTCCATGGAAGCTGCGGTACTCCTAACAGGGTAGCTAATTACGAAACACTGCTTTTAACTCAAGGTGTTAATGATGATGAAGATGTTCATTTTCTGATAAGGCCGTAAATGGATAACTCCATTGAAACATCAGCACTTCCCAGATAATTTGCAAGTGTGCACTGTAGTGCTGGAGACTGTTATTCAGTGTTCCTTGTTCTTTTTACCACGTTCATTAGAGCTGGATGCAAGAAGCGCAAACGAAATAGATGATGGGCTATATAAAGTTAATTTGCGTTTCCTTCTAAGATGGCTTGGCGGAGGTTTGTTTTTTTGATGGCTACTTTATCGTAACAAAGCAAAACCCAAGAACATACAGAATTATAGTCTGCACGTAACGCAAATTGTTCATTGTGGATCCTCTGCAAATCGCATCTGAGTTAGTGTTTGATACCATGTGGCAAGAAGCTCATTTTTCTTGTTAGGGGATGGTGACATTCAACATCTGTGGAACTTTGCGTGTTCAGATTTCCTACCCCTTGAAAACATATTCCTCGGGATACCGAGTGATTAACGGTTTAGGAAGAAGCATTCTTGATACTGGTCCTGCTATTCAGATTTCAAATTTTCCATAGTTTTCCGAAATCGCTATAAGTTGATGCCGGCATGGTCTTATTTTTTTTTTTTTTAACTGCTTAACGTCTCTTAACAGCGAGGTCTTTAGAGACGAGAAAGGATGGGGGCAAGGAATGGGAATCAATTCGGCCATGGCCTTTTGAAGGAAGCATCCCGGAATTTTCCTGGAGTGATTTGGGAAACCATGGAAAACCCAAATCTGGATGCCCGGACGGGGATTCGAACCGCCGTCCTTCCGAATGCGAGGCCAGAACGCTACCCGTTACACCACCACGCTCGGTATGGTCTTATAAAATCTCCTCCTGACTTTAATGACCTCGATGTTGACAACCCGTAGAGCCCGAAAAGTGTTTAAGATTATACTGCGGTAAGAAGCTTTAGCAGAAAATGTTTGAGCTGTTCCCGTAGGTGCTTATGCTGTTATCTTTCAGAACATTATTAAAATGTAATTCCATTTGACGCTCGTATAAGTACTGCAATTTGAGCATGATCAATTGGATGCATAAGGCAATAATCTACTCACCCTTCCAAAAGCGTATTGCATTGAAATTCAAACCCTTCTTATAATAGTAACTAATAAAACAAATGCGAGGAAAATATTTTCAGATATCGATAGTTCATTAAATTTCTATCTACTTCTATGGGGATGATTCCGGTATCACACAAATTATTAAAGATTTGCTGTATAAGATTTCCGATAAATAATGGATAACGCTTTAAGGTCTCAGCATGACCTTTCATATATAAAAAAATTTATCTTACCAAAAGTGTCGCGATTTTGCACCCATATGTTCTGTCTTATTGCAAAAGGAACATTCTCTAACAGGCCAGGCAATTCATTTTGTAAAAAATCTAAACGTGACTAAATCTGTGACATTTCCACTAGCTCCAAATTTAATACTTGGTAGGTCAAGATAAGCCTAAGACAATTACAGGGTTATCAATTAATTATTTACTGGACACCCTATATTTATTTAGCATTCAGATAACGTTTTGGCTCAGAAACAGGAAGTTAGAGACGCTAATGGGATAAAAGATAAATCATGGGTTCATATCATTTATATTACTAGCATGTCCGAAAAATTCTGGACCTCAACTTTAGCTGGAGATGCAAATTATCCTAGTCGTAATGTGCAGCGAAACTTACATTTGTACAAAGAGATGGTTATCACATTTCCGTGAAGGTCCACATTACGTAGTTTGTCGCTAGCATCTCCGTCTATGGCGAAGGTCGAGTACTTTTCGCACAAATAGTTTCTCTTCAAATCTATTTCGAAGGCTGTTTAATGGTCTCAGCTTTACACAAGACCTTTTACAAAAGTCTTCAGCGCAAAAACAGTTGAGATGTTGCACGAAGGATAGGTTTAGAAATCATTCGGGCGAATATTTTCACTCTCGCAGTGAATCCGTCACTGACAATCGTGAAGGCATTTCGGATTTTCATTTATTGCAGCAGTATCTGTGACTTAGTCCACGTGAATCAGAGAAACCACCTGTAGCTTTTACTTCACCTTCTAAATTACCACCATTAATTTACTAAAATTTGGCACGAAATTTATGATATATCAACATAAATAAATATGAATGGGGTTAAGGATAGAACAAAAGTATATAATTACTTACGCCGTGATTTATCATGATTACTTTATTAACAATAACAATGCATACGGACGATCCATTATATAACATAAAAAATTATGATCAGGATAAAAATAATTTTAAAAAGTACATAGACTAAATTATTTCAAACCCCCGCCACACACTTATAGTGAATCGCGGAGTAATAATAATAATAATAATAATAATAATAATAAATAAGGTCGCGCTTATACGATCACTGCTCACAATTTTTAAACCTTTCATTCTTCCTTCGTGAAGCCCAGTAGGCAGGATGGTGTGGGGCTGTAGGATCTCAGGGACCATTTCATCTAACCTAACCTAAGGGCATAAGGAATGGGAAGGAGTTCAACCATGGCCTCCCCCCCACACCCTCCCCGTGTTAGGGCCAGTTTGCAAATGGTTAGAGAGCCAGATGAACCCTTTTCAGCCGGAGACCATTACCATGTATTCCCAGAAAATCTAATTGTGTTTCTTTTAATGGTTTCATTCCTCAAAGGTAAAAGACTGGAGGGGGCTGCTGGAGGGTCACGGGGGCCATTTTCTGCCGGCTTAACCTAAAGGGGAGGGGTTGGAAGTCGACCGTGTGGCCTTGTAGAAAACCATCCCAGTATTCGCCTGGAGTGATTAAGGAAAACAATAGAAAACCCCAGCCAGGATAGCAGGATGGATTTGACTCCCGTCCTCCCGAATGTGAGGCAGGAGTGCAAATTTACCTTTCTCCTAACTTCGTCATTGTTTTTATTATTTCTCCCAAGTAAAGCCTGGGAGGCGGGCTGTTGGAGATTCTCAAGGACTCTTTTCAGCCTTCTTAACGTAAATTGGTGGGAAGTGGGATGAAGGTTGGCCGTGGCCTTATAGAGAACCATCCCGGCATTCGCCCAGAGTGACTGAGGAAAACCACGGAAAACCCGTATCAGGATGGCCGGATGGGATTTGACGCCCGTCCTCCCGAATATTAGGTGGGAGGGCGAATTCGTCCTCCTCCTAACTCGGTCGATTGTTTTTTGTTGTATATTTGTTGCATATTTGTAATATCGACAAAAATACACGACAGCGTCTTTGTACATTTGAACTGTTCGTAAGGTTTAAAATGTTGTGCATTAGAGTAATGACAGAACGTTGTTCCCCAAAGACCTTCCTGAAGTGGTTCTAAAAATAGCAGAATCACTGGAAATAAAGTTCTACTGAGTATCTTGACGAGTATGAGCTCTGGAATCCTGTAGGTGAATGATGGTATTTATTCCACCTGTATTATCTCGTATTTCTAGGTTCATAAAAAACTGATCTCTGGGGTATACAGAGGCTGATCCTTAGGAAATGACATTATACTTCTTTGTAATGCTGCGTCAACATATTTCCACCGAGCCTGGTTGATGAACTGTTGACGTCCGGAGGACGTATTCTAATGCGCGCTCCACCCATTTAGATTTCGGTTTCCCGTAATATCCCGAACACAATTTAGGTAAGTAACTGGGTGGTTCCTTCAAAAGGTCTTTGCCGAATTTCTTCCCGTTTCTTGGCGGCTATCCATTTCCGGTTCTAATAACTTCGACGTCGACATTCAGACATCCAAAACATGTGGCTCAAAAATTATACTAAAGCCAGGAATGTAAGTTATCAAATGTTTGAGATTTGACAATGGATGCTTGAGCTCCCATTGTTTGAGATTATCCGAAAGTTGATACAGTGTGCCTTAGAGTAGGGTTGTTGATATTTTTAAAAATATCGGATTTTCGATATATCGATATTTTAAAAAGTACCAATATCGGCTGTCGATATATCGGAAAAAAGTATCGAAGTATCGATATATCGATACTTTCATAAATGTAATTTCATAAAATCAAACCTGCAAACTGATAAATTGACGTGTGATTTTGTTCTTAATCAGGTTTTCACTTTCGAATGGTTTCTGTTGGTGATGAGTGTTGATTTTTTTTTTTTTTTTAAATTGACAATTGGGGATCTCATAAGTTTTATAAAAATTTATAAAACTCGAAAGAGTTTCGAGTCAAATCTTATTTTGTGTATTTTAAAGATTGATAAGTAATAAAGTTGAGGCATTTATTTAGGTTGAAGTTTAGCTATCATAGCATGCCAAGTTACGTAACTTTTTTTCATAAGATTTTTTGTGGTATTTCATTTAGTTTTATATGTTATTCTGAGTTGTCTTATGTTTCTTGATCTCGAATTAGGAACTATTTGTGATTTTCACTTCCCACTATTCCTGCTAACACACTAATTTCAAGTTGGACTACCCTGGACAATCCACACGCTCATTTCAAACAATGCTGGGCGAGCGATGCCTTGCCTACACTGTTGTCATCATCTGGTTTTTAACTGCTTTACGTCTCTCAACAGCGAGGTCTTTAGAGACGGGAAAGGATGGGGGGCAAGGAATGGGAAGGAATTCGGCCATGGCCTTTTTAAGGAAGCATCCCGGCATTTGCCTGGAGTGATTTGGGAAACCATGGAAAACCCAAATCTGGATGCCCGGACGGGGATTCGAACCGCCGTCCTCCGGAATGCGAGGCCAGAACGCTATCCGTTACACCACCACGCTCGGTGTCATCATCTGAGTTGACTTGGTACCTATAACTTTCAAATTAATTATAGAAACGAAGTAAGATTTATTTAAGCTTGCTGATCTCTATGCAAAACAGAAATTTGAGGGACATAGTGTCATTCAGAGTAAACGAAAAATGATAGTTTATTAAAAAAAATATCGAAGCCGATATTCCGATTTCAGTATCGAAATATCGATATATCGTCCTAAAAAATATCACTCATAAATATCGATATTTTAAAAAAATAATACTGTTGATAATATCGATATATTATCAACAGTCATTACTTCGCGCCACAGTAAGCAATTCCAATGCAGCATGTTCACTTCGAACTGTGGCTCAACAACATGTTCCTTCAGTCCTTCGTTTAACCTCACCTTACCACACCTCTCCGAGATGACCGCTGTGTTCATGTAGCAGCTGACAAATTTTCGCTTGTAGGGGTAACGACAGCGGGATGGAGATAAAACAGATTAACCTTGAGCCCCCTCTGTTAACTCAACGCGCTATAGTTGATTTAGATACTGTAAAGAAATTACAAATGTGACTATGATGTTGGCGATTACCTGATATGACATGAGGTTTCCGATTTTCATTGCTGCAGAGATTGCAATACGGCCATTCGCAAGGCAAATTTGTTGTAAAACAATGCCTGCCATCAGACATCTGCGAGTCATAAATTCGTTGTTACCTGACTTAAGTTTTCAGTTTAAACACGTCAACATTATCGCCGTTGGACTGCTGTTTGACATGTAAATGTTTTTTTGGCTGGTATGATGTTGCGTTGCAGTACGAAGATAAGAAAAAGCTGTGTCTCGTTTCCGTTTATGATACTTAAGTTTTTTTAATCAAGAGACGCTCTTCACTCCCTCTGTCAGATCATCTGTGGAGTCGTTCTTACAGTTTGTGGTGGAGGCGTTGATTAAAAAAGACAAGCGAATCCTTGTCTGAGTTCCTGGTTTTTACAACTGAAACGGTACATTAACTCTGTCATAAACCTCAGAGTAATAGCGCACGAAAAACTAACATGAATCTGAAAAATAAATCGTTACTCCACCAGCAAATGAAAATCCGTTCCGCATAACTCACTAGGAACTGCACAATCCCGGAGGGAATAGTGTTATTAACGACTGCAGAGTTGGAGGGTTGTTCCCTTCGGCTGCGATGATCATTACATCGCATTTCTCAGGCATTATGCACAGTTGATCCTTCCTAACGACTTCGTTTTATTACAATTTCTCACGATTTTATCTTGGTTTCGCTTTTTTCTTGTTATGATTTCGCAACTCGGAACAGAGCGGGAAGGAACGTGAATATTACTGTCTTTTTGTTCTTTGTATTTCTTAATAATTTTTTGTGAAATATGCAGCTTTTACAGTCTTATCGTTTGCCCACTTGATTAGGAAAACGACTCAAAACAGTTTCCAAGACGTTCGGTTAATTAATTTCTTTTCTTACTTGGGCTTTGTTCAGAAAAGATCGCTTGAACATTGGCGAGGATTATGAGTGTTTTAATGGAGCAATGGATCATGTAAGTTTCTGGAAAGTACAATTTTATATTTGATTAACAAGTTTCAGCCATGCAGCTTGTCACTGGAACAGCATTGCTGTGCATCTTACATATTACTTGCTCGTTTATGCGATTACAGTAAACTCTTGGTACCGAGGGTGGTGGGTGAACGGAAGCGTTCTGGCCTCGCTTTCGGGAAGATACGGGTTCGAATACCCATCCGTGGATCCTGATTTGGGTTTTCCATGGTTTCCCCAAATCACTCCAGGTGAATGCCGATATGCCTCCTTCAAAAGGCCCTGGCCGAATTCCTTCCCGATCATATCCTCGAGTCCTCTTCCCCCTGTAATGACCTTTACGTCGACTAGGCGTAAAGACGTAAAAAAAAAAGAAGCTGAAGTTCCTGCCGTTAATTTTACTCAATAACTTAAAAACGACACGCAGAATAATTGTAGCACAAAAGCACAACCTAAGATTGCAGGGCAAAAACCAGCCGCAACTTCCGATGCGAAGGTAAATAGAATAATTTATAAAATGAATCTGAATTTGACGAATAGTATTTCAACAATTTTTAAAGCAATTCTGAGTAAACAATGTACTATGATATTTCTCTATTTGTCACTAAAATCAACACATCATCTGTGTCAGCTCTATGACACTTTCATAAGGATTTTTTTTTTCTTACGGCTTTATGCCTCGTTTATACAATGTCATTAGAGACGGGAAAGAACCGGGGACAAGCAACGGGAAAGCATTCGGCCACGGCCTTTTGAAGGACTTATCATGGCATTTGCCAGGAGTGATTTCATTAGTCGATGGAAAGTTGAAATCTGGATGGTCGGACAGGGATTTGAACCCGCCTCCTTCAGAATGATTGGCCCGAGAGTTACCGCTCACCAACAAACTCGATTTTCTTAAAACGGCAAGAGGTAACAAAAAGAGCACGTCCCTTCACTACAGTTTCTCTAAACTACTAATCTATCTCTTAACAGCAAAACAATGCTCTAAAGAAAGATTAACAAAATGTTGATGCGCTGTCTCCTTTGTATAAAGATCGATGAACTCTAACTTACAAACTGTGGTTCTATAGTGATTCCATTTCTGTTGCTTTTGCTCATTACAACATTATTTGTAGGTGATATTTCTTTTTTCTGGCTCTAGATTAATAAACCGTGTGTCGTGGGTAAGCGACAACGCTGTAGCCTCGCATTCGGAAGGGCATAGGTTCACATCCCCGCCCGGCCATTTCGGTTATCCACGGCTTTCCGAAATCACTCAGGGTGAATGCCGGGATGGCTGCTTCAAAAGGCCATGGTCGAATTCCTTCCCGTTCTTTTTTCCCAGTCCTCCCCCGTATCTAATTACCTCGACGTCTAAGAGGCGTAAAGCCGTTAGGAAAAAAAATCTATTGAGATTCAATTCCAAACCAACGTTGCGGTTTTAGGTTCTATGATGCGGAAATAAGTGCTTCCCTTTCTTTCGCTAAGCAAAAATTTCAAATTCGTTATCGATCATAGATTTAAATACCAAAGCCAAGTGGACAAAGAAAGAGGTCGTTGAAGATTTACATACCTTAATACGTTTGAACACCTATTCTTGTGCGTTTATGGCTCCTCGAAAACGTCGCAGCAAAAGCATTTGGTGGTCTAGTCTTTATCTTAAAGTAACAACCATCAAGCGTGGTGAGTGAGCGGTTAACACTCTGCCCTCGCATTCGGGAGGATGCCGGTTCAAATCTTCGTCCGGGCATCCAGATTTTGTTTTTCAATGGCTTCCCCAAATCACTCCAGATGATGTTTCCTTTTAAAGGCCACGGTCGAATTCCTTGCCGTTCCTTGTTCCCATCCCACCTCTAATGACCTCGACGAGGTGATAAGCCATAAGTAAAAAAAAAAAAAATAAGAGAGAAATTGAAGCAACTACTTATGACCCGACTTCGGTGCTGCTGGTAATTAACAAAACTGTGACGTGCATAGTGCAACTGGAAAATTTTGGCTCACTTGCCTTCAAGGAGGAAGCATGACATGAATCGTGAGTGGCTTACGTTAATGAATAACGCAATATGTTTCAGGAATCTGGTATGGTATCTTGTTTTTTGGTTTAAGGTAAATCCATAAAAAGAAGTCTGAATCTAATCTGAGGAAATTTCTAAAATCTTCAGGCTCTAAACGTCTCATAATGTTCATGAAGAACTTTTTCTTTAATTACACATTGTACTTTATAATATATGCTTTGTTACTTTGAGTGAAAGGCAGTCATCACAGAGGCTTGCAGGTGTGCCACATGTGCTAATCAAGGCGATCATATTTGGACTGAAGAGAAAAGGTCTAATTCCTTATTCTTTATATTGCACTTGCAGATTGGGTCATCAGTAGCCGCTTGTAGATGCATTTAGCATTAACAGTTATCACAAAAGTGATTTTAGATACCCGGTTACAAATGGGTTTATTAATCTAGACTTCAGAAAATATTGTCGGAGTCCTGATAAACTTAGTTCACAAGCTCTTTTTTTTTGTTTTAGTACTTCAGTTTGCATATAGTGTACAACAGCGTAATGTATGCCTACTTACTTTTTCGTGTCCAGAAGTTCTCAACCCAGTATTGAGCTATGTCAAATGCTTCTTTCTTTTGAGTTCATAGGTCGTCGAGGATACAGGCGGAAGAACAATTTGGGCAGATAAGCTGGTGTTCCATAGTTTGTGTTGTTCCACAGTCGCAGTCTACATCATCTTCATGTATAATACCTCACCTTGATAAGTTGGATTTACGGGGGCCACAGCAGTCATAATGCAGAGATCGTGTATGCATAAACGGTGTACACAGACGGGCCCAAGCAAGATGAAACAGTTTGTTGGCACATCTTGTTTCCTCTAGCGACTTGAAAGCAACGGTTCTCATACGGTGCCGAAAGTTACGCTGTACTAAGTTTTTCCAGTAAGTGAAACTTTGATTTCTTCATTTCGGTTATGTGAAATATGTTCTTATTACACTGTCTCGCCCAATTTCCATCGAATAATAGATAAGAATTTTTGTTGAAGTATTAATTTTTTTGCGAAAATCATAAAAGGTTAATATACTTTTTTTTTCTTTTGCAAGTTATATTGTAAAGCATCAGCTGATACGTGTGACTTCGTACGCGTGGATTAAGAATTTCGTTGCTAGAGTAGAATACAGAAAGCTGTTGGTAACGTAGGATTGGTCCCAAACAACACCAAGTCGGCATAATGTGACAGGAAAGCCATCACTATATCATTCTACCGTCGAACCTGTCTCATGAATAGAATAAATTTCCATCATATTTAAAAACGAAGGTGCTGAGATGTAGGGCGAGGGGTTAACTAAGGGCAGCTTTATTTCAGCTTGGTCTTTTCTTCTTTCTTCAGCATGAGCATCCGATTCTTGGGTTCTCATAACTTTAGCTGCTTGTGCTCTGCTAGAGCTATTCCTTAGGCCAGTTTAAGCCTGCAAGGCATGTCAAAAAAGAAGGCAAAATAAACTGGTACCAGAAACATTTAAGCAGACACAAACTAATAGTACAAAGAAAATTGACATCTATGCTAAATAATACCTTTTGTCTCTAAACGAAATTTACTAACAAATCCTGCTCTAACATAATGCACCGAGCGTGGTGGGTAACAGTTCGAATCCCCGTCCATCCAGATTTGGGTTTTCCATGGTTTCCGCAAATCACTCCAGGCGAATGCCGGGATGCTTCCTTCAAAAAAGGCCATGGCCGAATTCCTTCCCGTTCCTTGTCCCCAGTCCCACCCGCCTCTAATGACCTTAGCCGTCGACGAGGCGTAAAGTCATAAGTAAATAATAATAATAATACGCGAGAAACATAGCTTGAGCAACCGACGTAACATTACAGACTAACACACACATCCTTCTCTCTGTCACCATTCGATAAGTTTTAAAAATTTCGTGACAACAAACGTTATTCATACCCTTCCTACAGATATAAAGTATTTCCTTGTCAAATTCCATCAATACCGGTATAGCCATTTAGTCATCAAAACGTAAAAAAAGACAGAGACTTACTTCCGCATTTATAATATTATTAGTGCAGATCACACACACATTGACTGCGAGAGTAACAACCCCTGAGGATTCAAAATAACGTAAAGTGTACACCTACAGCATTTCTGGACTACCTACGATTTGCCTCGCATTGCACCCCTAAATTTGTGATATCTACAGTCTCACATGCAATCCGATGAACCGACGGTCCAGGCGTGACTCATACGATCAAAAACAATTTTAAAAAATCTTTGCTTCCACGGGGATTTGAACCGGAGACCACGCTCCAAACATCAGTTTGCAAGCGCTTTAACCACTAAACCGTTATATAGATAGGTAGTACAGAGACCTACACATCCTACACCTCTGTATATCGCCATTCTGGAATTTTTCAAAATTATATGGCAACATGTATTATTTATACATAATAAAGTATGCTATGTACATCCTAATTCCAAATAGCATCTCCTCGTAAAATTTCATCACTATTGGATAAGCCGTTTAGCCCAAGAAACGTAACAAACAGACAGAGATATAGTTACTTTGCATTTATAATATTAGTATAGATACGCAGCACACTTATAAAAATGATAATACACGAAAAATTCAAGAAACTCTGTTATGTCGTAAACATAAATACATATGCCTTTGAATAGACTGCAGCATAAAGAAACCGAAATACAACGCCATCTTCTGGATCGTTACCCAACCTAGAAAACCAAGTGTTGTGTCGATAAATTAACACATCGTCATCTGTTAGAAACTTATGGAATTATAATAATAATTTCTTATGGTAATAATGACCTGGCGACAGGGTTTAAATTGGCTGCGCATTCCGTCCCTTTCGTAGCCGCCTTAGCCTATCCTTTACCTACAGTATACTTGAACGTGGAAACCGAACCATGGTACCGTCCTGGCGTACTTCACATTACACAGCAAGCTGCGCCAGATCTGAAGGCCGGGTTAAGTGCCTATGAAAATCCCCCCGAGACAGGTATTCGAACCGGGCACTTTTCGATCTCCACTCAGACGCCTTAACCACTGAGCCACCAGACCGCTCAACCTTACGGAACTTACAAATAATTACAAACCATTGGCCCGCGACAAACATTTAATGAACATTTAATTCGCAATAATAAACAGTTAGGTCAATAATCGAGATAAAAACTATCCTATCTTTTATGTTGAACCAAATTACACACAGTAAGCCAAATGTCATCAAAATCGGTCAAGTAGTTTCGGAGTTTATCTCGTACAAACATCGTGACTCGAGATTTTTATATACATAAGTTTTTTTTAAAATTTTCTTGACAGTAGTTTTGAAAATAAAGGGGGAATGTTTTTTTTATTTTTTTACGAGTTGCTTACACAGATTTTATAATCAAATGAAAAATCCAAATATTTTAATAGCCGACGAGTTTCCAATTTATTTGATCTAAATAAATTATTTTCTTCGCCCCGTCGCCCACAAAATCTCCCATAGTTATTTTCACGCCATATGATTTATTTATTTTTCAAATTTTATATTATAATCATGCTGAGGTTAGTGAAAATTTAAGTAGTTCACAGTTCCAAATTTTTAATTTTATGGGTCATATGTTATGGTAGTGCTACAGTAAAAACAAATGAGTAAATCCGTAAGGGATTCTATTTGTATTTAGAAAGTTTGGAACACTATCAGAAAAACCTTCAAAACATGACCTCATGTTTTTTTCATTTAAGTGAACCGTTATGTAGCTAAGTATCATAAACAAAATTACTTATGAAATAATTATGATCTATTATAGGCAACATGTCATAGAATAGAGATGTTGTACTATAATTCACAGAGCGCCAAAGGTTTTAGGAACGAGAGACGAAAATATATTAGAAACTCTCTTTGCGAGGCACAAAATGCTCAAAGGAACTTTCCGTTATGAGATCACAAGGTAGCAGGATACATAAACACACAAAAAAATGGTAGCTCAAGAATAGACCGTAGTCCTTGACGCCTTGCGTTCCTAATAACGTCCTCTTTTTGTTGGAACTTCGCTGCATCAGTGTCATGCCGCTCCTTTTCTTTCGGTTTTAAGACTAGCGCAACTGCAAGAACTCGTCACGATGTTTCACTGTGGCTTTACCTGTCTATACATAACTCGAAGCATGTGTTTGAAGTGTTCAGTACGATTCCTGTATCTTCGGTGCAAGTAAAAGTAACCTCAACTTTGTTGCTGTTTAAATGTAGATCATGACCATCACTTTCTTGTAGGAGGAGAACTTATAGACCTAATTTTTTCACATCCTCTGCGAGGAAATAGTTTAAGACACGGATACATAAAATACCTATTTTTTTTTTTTTTTTTTTGGGGGGGGAGGGGGGGGAGGGTTATATACAGTACTTAGTAGAAGTAGATTTTTTCCCTGTTGGCTTTACGCTTCGTAGACATTGATGTTATTATAGGCGGAAACGAAGTGGGTACAAGGAACGGTAAAAAAATTCGACCAAGTCCTTCTGAACAACCAACCCGGCATTCGCCTACAGTGATTTGGGGGAACGATCAAAAACGCAAATCTGGTTGGTCGGATGGCGAATCGAAACTGCGTCCTTCCAAATGCGAGGCCAGAGTGTTACCGCTCAATCACCATGCTGACTATAGAGGGAGGAGATACTGGAAATACAGTAACAGCAAGGGTGTTAACATTCTTACCGTATACTGTGGTGGATCTGGTTTTGGAACCAAGGCGATTATTTTTTTTCCATGGTTTGCAAAATTGTTCAGGGATGCTATCTTTAATAATAAACACCATGACTACAAATTCATTGTCAACGACCCTTTTCAAACCGTAATATTCCCCCCACATACTTAGAATTATGTTTTTAATGATAATAACCATTGTATATCCTCCATAGAAAAATTTAATAAAGAATATTCCTGATGATTAACGACACTGAGACAGAGTTTGAATTTGGCGCCCATACCGCCCGTGGACCTACAATTTATTGCGGAATACGAATCACGGAACATTCTTCGCATACTTCACGTATACAAAGCAGAGGTGAAGATTGCGTTAAACGTCGAAATTAATAATAAAATCCTGGCTAGAATTGGATGCTTCAGCTTTCGAAGCGGGTGACTATTCAGACGCAGAATAAATTTTTAAATTTGGGTTCCACATGCTGATAAGCAATGTGTCTTCATGCCCTGTCGACATGGAATCATTAAAGGAATTTTTATAGACAGGTAAGGAAGTATTATTTTTACCATGTGTCTCTCCATCTCCCTGTGTTGTTTTTCTATGTTTTAAATTTACTTCTCATATGATAGCAGAACTGCATCAAACATTCACTTCAGTAATGCAGCCTGAAAGTCGATGTCAGGAATTAATGCTAATACTCTGCGCGAAGAAGTGGGACGCATCTCGAAGGAAAAGTTGGTAAGGAGTTGCGATAGAGAACACAAATGTGAGTCCGCCGATCCCAAGCAGCAAGTGTGGTGGTAAAAGCACTTTCGCCGGGTCGTAAGGTTAACTCTGGTGTTTGGTTGGTTCCTTGTTGACTATAATAAGTAGTATGGAAATACTACTAAATACATGACTACTCCAAAGTCACCCAGTACGCCCTTCATAGGGGACGCTATTCAAGTTTATATCGTAATAAAATGCTGATTCAAAAATGATAATTTATATTGATTTAGAACACACGGACGCTATCTTTTAGGTAACTTACGTATTACTTTGAAAAAAAAAATAATTATTTCAACAGTATTTGTTTATGGACATGGAGAATGCGGCTTATTCTCGGCACTGTAAATGCGAATTGTAACCAGGTTACTCCGATTTGCACTATTGTCAGTAATACTTTTTACGTTTGTCTTCCGATTTATTAAAAGTTTTATACTCCATTACAGTACCTGATTTGATTTTTAAACTTTTCAATAATTGCTTTACAACAGATAAAATTGTCCATCAAGATTGAATTCGCGTTTGATGTTATTATCTGCCAGACAGCATTATGCGACTCTGCTGCGAACACTTGGAGCGACTTTGTAGGTGCAACCTATCTTCTGGAACAACAACTCTCAACCTGTGATTCGCGAAGACGGCACGGGTGGTCTGGAGAGCAAAATATTAAAAATTTAATTTAAAGTGATTTAAAGGTAGCATAACAGATCAAAAGTCAGCAAAAATTGTTTCCATAAAATGAATTCCGTACCCGATCTGTGTATCTATATAAGCGGGTAGAAGATACAAGCTAAACTTTCTGAAAGCCTTGAATATTTCAACAACCAGGAAAAAAATGGTATCTCCAATATACGAGAATAGGGCTAAATTGTTACTATAACATTAGTCTGTTCACTAATTAATTTACCAGTTGGCATAAAGGTGAGCGGTGTTCGTTTCATGAGGGTCTTGTTCTATGTGTAATGGATCACTGTTCCCGAAATTCCTAGCGCCGGCCCTGGCTGTCGAGGATGTGGCGTGTCCGCCAAGTAATCGAAGTACGTCACGTCGATTCTGTACAAGTGTTTCCTGAATGTTCCGTGACAAAATTTACTACAGCCGTATATAAATGTCTCAATAACGATTTGGTACGTAGTAATCCTAGGCTTGTATTCACTTCGTTTTGTTACATCGTTCCATCTATATCTCAAAGTATTTTTAACTTTCATCTGCAATCTGAAAGTAGCTCCTTGCTGTGGAAATCGCAAGCTGCCAGTGGTGGCTTCCTTGGCCAACTTGTCTGCCATTTCATTACCTGGAATACCGCAGCGTCCTTTGACCCTACTATTGCATTATTTCGTAAGCTAGAAGCTGTTGCGTTGCTAGACACGGTGAATCGGATGGTATGATAATTTATTCTACAGCGCTTTCTACGGCAAATTTTAAACCTTCTAGAACACTCCGAGTTCCACTGTCATAACAGTAGCTTCTCTTTTTTTTTTATCTGCTTAACTTCTCGCTAACAGCGAGGTCTTTCGAGACGGGAAAGGATGGGGGGCAAGGAATGGGAAGGAATTCGGCCTTGGCCTATTTGAAGAAAGCATCCCGGCATTTGCCTGGAGTGATTTGGGAAACCATGGAAAACCCAAATCTGGATGCCCGGACGGGGATTCGAACACTGGTTTGAATCCCCGTCCGAGCATCCAGATTTGGGTTTTTCATGGTTTCCCCAAATCACTCCAGGCTAATTCCGGGATGCTTCCTTCAAAATGCCATGGCCGAATTCTTTCCCGTTCCTTGCCCCCAGTCGTTTCCCGCCTCTTATAATCTCGACGTCGACGACGCGTAAAGCCATAAACAAAAAATAATAATAATTACGATGGAGCTCATGCTCCGGTGGCAATTTTCTTCGTACCTACTTATGATGAATACATATTTTTTCTTCAAAATTCTTCAAACTCTGAGATATATTGCTCCTAATTTCCTTAGTTAATTTGTTCCAATCCCTCAGTCACCTACTTATAAATGAAAATTATAATTTCCTCTTCCATCGTGTCCTACTCGCTAACCCCT
Organism: Vandiemenella viatica; assembly: GCA_031002005.1. Taxonomy (NCBI): domain Eukaryota; kingdom Metazoa; phylum Arthropoda; class Insecta; order Orthoptera; family Morabidae; genus Vandiemenella; species Vandiemenella viatica. The sequence continues at coordinate 356,617,708 of CM061920.1, forward strand.
CCAACGGTATTTCACTATTTGTTATTCACGCCCAGTCACTACCCCACTTTTGTCCGATCTTCTGTAATTATCAATAGTTGTACTAGTTGTTCTACAACATTATTTACTCGTTCATCAGCGATAATATATCACAATCTTCGAAGTACCACCCAGATACGTTGCAGAGTGTCTTTTAAAATTCTTTCACCGTCAATTTATATGTCTTCCTCATTGGCTACGTTGCAACCGCTACTTCGATATTTCATAACCTCCTGTTGCGAATGAGCTTGTTGCTCATCTAACAGTAACTGAGCCTGTACTAGTCCCTACTAGTTCCTTATTTAGAACCATTGGAGGGAACTCCTTCCTAGCATTTTTGCCGCTGCTCCGCAGTATCGGCTTTTACTATATAATTGCGACAAATTATTTTGTCAGCCGGCTTGTCGCAGAATCTGCTGCTAGTGCTGTGGCGAAGGAGAGAGGGGTAAGTGTCGCTATCTATCGTGAATTTTGGATAATTATGAAATACCGTCAAATAAACCGTATAAGCCGGCCTCGGTAGCGTAGGGGCTAGAGGCTCCACGTGCCGAAGGCCGCCGGTTCGAATCCGGCCGCGGGCATGGATGTTGTGTGTCTGTGTGAATGTCTTGTCCGTCCTGTGGAGTCCATACATTGGAAAAAATACACATTGAGCTGGCTGTATGGCCTCCGTTGCCGAATGCCAAAAAAAAAAAAAAAAAAAAAAAAAAAAAAACCGTAATCCAAAAATCGACTTGTCAAGCTCGAGGTTTGGACTTGGGCCTATTGTATTACTTCAGTCTAATATAGCTGTGCTTTCAAGCGTACGGCCAAAATCTCTGGTTAGAGCTAAGTCATTATAGTTCATCAAACCTGGTGCCTGATCGAGTGTGCCATTCATTTTGTCATCTTGGTTGAATAAATCTGTTTCCAGAATAAGTCTTGAGTTTTAAGGTATGCTTTTTAGCTAATCTGTTGCTTCTATTTGACTATTCGCGAATGCTGTGCGCACATTCATTGAGAACATTCGGTTCGTTACACGTTTTGATACGTTGCATTGGGCACAGCTCACTATGCGCGGACTACGTTCAGTATGACTTACCATTGATGCCACAGCACTATTTTTCTCTTCACTACTTTGATGTGTGCTCGCAACATAAATATTTGTTAAATGCAATGACAATGCAATGCAATGTCGTTTTCACAGCCGTCATACTGGTATAAATTCACGAGGTTCACACTGCGTCGAGATGCTCCTCCTTCTTTAGCAGACTCAGCAGTCCCCTGATGACGTTCTAAGGTATGTTCGAAACGGCGGGAAGGAGGAGGAACATTTCGACGCAGCGTGAACTTCGTGAAGCTATTTATACCCGACAACATATAAGGTTTCACACACATAGTTTTGCGTGTGTATTTACAAGGGTGGTTGGATAAGGTCTCTGCCCTGTCGATTGGTTACTCGTATATTGTTCATTATTCGAACGATAACAAACTTACAAAATCTCTTAATAAACTTGCATTTTGTTTTATACGTTCTCGGTCAGTCACACCGGAAGAGTGCGTCAATTTGCTGCGACGTTTCGAAGTCAGATTTTAACTACCGACAAAGTCGCAGACTGCCTTGGAAAATTCACATTAATTTGATGACCTTCCCCTCCCCTCCCTCCGCCCCAATTTTTACCCAGATGGGTGGCCCGAGAACGTTTTATGCTGTTAAAACATCAGTAAATCCTCCATTATTTTAAACTTTTTTTTTATATATGTACAAACAGATGATACTCATATTCCATGAAATTTTGTTTTCGTAAGTTCTCGATCACAGTCATACGTTGTCGAGCGTAAAGAAATTTTCATGCAACGTTCGTTCTGCTGCAGCGCTTGTGGGTCTGTGATTAACACACCCGCTTGTACTTACAATGAAGAGCCAAAGTACCACAACACGACGTAGCATGCACTTGACTAATGTCTGAAGTAGTGCTGGAGGGAATTGACACCATGCATCCTGCATCCGTAAGGTACGAGGGGGTGGAAATCTCTGCTGAACGGCACGTTGCAAGGCATCCCAGATATACTCAATAATATTCATGTCTGTGGAGTTTGATGGCCAACGAAGGTGTTTAAACTCAGAATAGTGTTCCTAGAGCCACTCTGTAGCCATTCTGGACGTGTGGGGTGTCGCATTGTCCTGCTGGAATTGCCCAAGTTCGTCGTAATGCACATGAATGTATGCAGGTGATCAGACACGATGCTTACATATGTGTTACCTGTCAGAGTCGTATTCTTAGGTATCAGGGGTCCCATGTCACTCCAACTGCACACTCCCCACACCATTACAGAGCCTCCACCAGCTTGAACAGTCCCCTGCGGATATGCAGGGTCCATGAATTCATGAGGTTGTCTCCACACCCGTACACGTCCATCCGCTCGATACAATTGGAAACGAGACTCGTCAGACCAGGCAACAGATCAGCAACGTCGGTGTTGACGTTGTCCAGGCGAGGCGTAAAGCTTTGTGTCGTGCACTCAGCAAGGGTACACGAGTGGGCCTTCGGCTCAGAAATCCCATATCGATCATGTTTCGTTGAATGGTTCGCACGCTGACACTTTTTGATGACCCAGCAATTTGCGGAAGGATTACACTTCTGTCACGTTGTCAGACGTCGTTGGTCCCGTTCTTGCAGGATCTTTTTTCCGGCCACAGTGATGTCGGAGACTTGATGTTTTACCGGATTCCCGATATTGACGGTGCACTCGTGAAACAGCCGTACGGGAAAATCCCCACCTCATCGCTACCTCGGATATGCTGTGTCCCATCTCTCGTGCGCCGATTATAACACCACGTTCAAACTCACTTAAATCGTGATAATCTGCCAATGTAGCAGCAGTAACCGATCTAACGCCTGCGCCAGACATCTGTTGTCTTAGATAGGCGTTGGCGACTGCAGCGCATGGAGGATTTCCTTTTTTTTTTTTTTTTTAAATGGCATTTGGCTACTGAGGCCACACAGCCAGCTCAATGTGATTCTGATTCTATCAATGTATTAGTTTCTCCAGTGTACATATTTTCAAGTGTAATCATAAGGACACTACAACAGGAACACGACATTCACAGACAGAACACTTAAACACCCATACCCTCGGCCGGACTCGAACCGGCGACCATCGGCACGTGGAGCTAGCACTCTAGCCCCTACGCTACCGAGGCCGGCGGAGGATTTCCTTCCTCCATGCTGCAGCGCCGTACTCTGAGTGTTTACATCTCTGTGTTTGCATACGCATGCCTATACAAGTTTCTTTGGCTCTTCAGTGTATATCTTCTTTGTGCTGTTCTGAAGAACAACAGATTTCGTTTATTTCTTGACTTCAAGTATCTTTATAGACGATGTAAGTTCTGTCTGCATTTCATGGTTTTTATATATCAATAACTACGCTACCTATTGCATTTTATATGCAGATTAAACGTGCCGAATTTATGTCACGAATTTAAAAAGCTGTTTGCTAACAAGATTACAATTTTTTTTCTTTTATTTCCTTTCGTTTCTGTTAATGATATGTCCACGACATACCGGAATGTTTTGGTGTAGCACTTCACCTTGTGAAATTGGGTGTAGTTGTCCACTCTTCCATTCTGAGTAGAGTTTCAAACACGCTGGACATTGAAACAGGCCTCAAACCTAAACTTAAATGGAATTGTATTTTATGAAGCATTTGTAGTAAGCTAGAGTTTGGTTGAATATGATCTTGTATGTTTGTTTTGCAATTTACTATAAATCAATGTATATAGACTTGGTTTATTGAAAAGAAATTATGTAAATTCCATTTGTATCTTTAAGGACAGTACTATGCGAGAGGATTGCTTAAATGTTTGTAATTCCAAGTATTAATGCAAGTTACGATGTCTAAAGGACAATTTACTGCAGTTTAAAATGATTTTTGTGGATAATTTTGTGTTTAAGTATCTTTAATTTTCATTTCCATACATTTTCTAATGATTGTAAATGATTATGTATTAATTCTGATTGTTTTTTAATATGTTTCAATTGTTTAAGTATTGTTAATGTTTGAGCAATATCTGTCGAAAGCTTTTGAAGTGTTCTAGAAATTTCTAAGGCGCTTATATAAAGAGACCATCAGAGAGACAGGAGTAGTTTATACCATGGACGAAAGAAATATATGGAGACGACGCAAGAGACCTTTACCACGCATTGAAGTGACGTTGGGCGAGACAAATAAAAAATGAATAATTTTTTTTGATATCCTGTCTAGTTTCCGAAATATTCTGTCTCAAATGTGCGATGTTTTTGGTTGAAATTAAAAAGAAAAAATTGATCAAAGTCAAATTTGATGATGGGTTCTTATTTAAAAAGACGAGACAAATAAAAAATAAAGAATTAAAATTTTCGATATCTCGCCTAGTTCTCGAGATATACTGTATCAAAAGAAAGGTGTCTTGAGTTGAAATGCAGAAGAAAAATTTCGCAAAAGTCAAATTTGATGATCGATTCTTATGTAACACGACGAGATAAATCGAAATAAAGAATAAAATTTTTCTATATCTTGCTTAGTTTTCGGGATATACTGTCTCCAAATTGAGGGGATTGAGTTGATATGCGGCCTGAACCAAAAATTAATTCTGTCAAAGCCACAATGAATTACATGGTGGACATACAGAATTAATATTTCAGTTTTATTACTACCACTTGTGGTTAGGTTGAAATGCGGCCTAGACCAGAATAAAAATAGTTATCTTGTTACTATACATCGTAAGCTTAATTGGGAATAGCTGGATTTAGTTTACATCGCGATACACGTTTTGTCACTAACATGGTTCTCATGAAATTACTAACAATAGTAGATATTCAACAACAAAACCATTCTGGTACAGAGTGCATTTAGACCTAACCACAATCTCCACTAAATTGCCGCTACAGACTCAGGCTATGTAGATACATCCACACACGCGTTTTTTGAATCGCAAACTGCATTTGGGGTAACAATATCGTTTACTTCATCATGATTCCTAGATGGCACAAGGTGGCATTATAAAGTACTTACACACATTAGAAAATGAAATAATCCAGCATCAAATACAATGTGAACTTTGCATTTGTATGGATTCGCAATATGGCCGCTGCCGCCAACGCGCATGCGCAGTATCAGCCGAGAGTTTAGAGGCGGCGTCACAGATTTAACGTCATTTCTTCTCCATATATTTCCTACCTCCATTGTTTATACAGATTCAATTAACGACGGCGAAGGACTGTATTGTCTGTGTAAAAGTGTTGTATGCAATTTCTGGATTGTATATATGCATATAACCAGTATCCTTGACGTCGTGTTTTCTTTGAAAATAAAAACAAGTTTAAAGTGAACTTTATGGTGGACTGGTTGTTTAATATATGTAATTAAAACCACGAACCATCTCTCCAGTCTTTTTTTTTTTTTTTTTGTAACTGAAGAAGAATTTTAAACCTTTCTTAATTCATATTGGTTATCCCTTTGGGTGTGCCTGTTGTTCCACTATTATTTATTGGTGTGGTTATCGACACGATGGGTGCAAATGGATAAATTAATATGGACACGTGTGAAGTGTGTAAGCTGTTCTTTTAGGAAATTTACAGAATGGGCAAAGCTGCAAAAGCAGATTGACCAGTGATATGCTGACAGGGTGGGAAATATTGTAATTCTCACTACCAAATTTTTCACCAAAGTCGTAGGTTCAATCCCAAAACTCCTCAGTAGTTATAGATTGAAGGTGTAAAACAATGTTGATGGTGTTTTGATGGTCGGATTTAGACGTTAAGCCAGGTGAACGCCTTGGTGTCTTTTCTTCACCATTTCATTCACAACACACCATATTGAACTCATAAACACACTACAATCATCCACACGAAACAGCTAGACATACATACACTTCAATAACTAGGAATGGCATGGGAAAACGAGCCCAGCTGGAATTCCCAAGAAAGTTTTTATGGATGTGTAACATTCTCAATTGCGGCCGCTGCAGTCTGGGCCGTGTGGTAGGGAGGTCATCGTCATTAATGAAGCTGTGAATGAAATGAATCTTCGGCAAGATGGTGATAAAATTTAGAACTTCAGAAGCTTCGGTGTGTAGGAAGGACGGAAGCCGTGCAGATACGATATCGACCACCTCGTAGGTCATTATCAAATAGAACATATTACATTTTACTACCAAAAATCGCGTTCTATAAAGATAGTCCCACAGCGCTCCTCTTTCCGCTCATCAAGTCCCCAAATAAGAAAATTCGCTTCCACAGAAAAGAGTCCTTAATTTGGTTATGGTACTTCAAACATATTGCACACAGCCTAGTGCCAATTAGCGCTTTCGCTGGCAATATGAACGATGTCTGATGAGCTTTCGAATTTGTCACGATTTCACATCCTATTTTTTTCACTTCACCATACATTAGATTTAGCACTTCTTTTATTCAGGAAGTTTAATTCGGTTCCAGAAAATCGCGCACAAAGAAAAACAAATGTTAAATGTGTTGTAGAAAGTAGAAAGCCGGTAAATTAATACTGTAAATTATTTAAACTGAAATAAAACCATTAATACTGAATAGCAAAGTTTTCACCAGATTGATTTTACATGCTCACTAGACAAAGTATTTCAAAGATTCAACAAATCCTCTTATCTATAAATTCAAAATATTTTTTTCTGATGATAGTTTTAAAGGTTTGATTTGGTTTGATTTTAAGGCTTAATTGAATACTGTTTGCCATGGTTTGCTATAGATTTGTCAGTAAAAATAGACTATTTGGCTGATTCCGTTCATTTGAGTAAGGGTCTCTCTTTATCCAGCCCTGACTTCCTCTCTCAGACATGTTCATTCCGTGTTAGAATTGATCAACCTACAGCGTTTTTTATTATTATTTATTTCTTTTGCCATCCTTTATTTAGTATCCAGGGATTAAAGTTTCGCTGAAGAAGCATAGATTGTTATGTTGCAAGGGTACTTTCGGTTTGATATTGTCAAAGTCTCCGCTTCGGCTCTTCATAGCTTGCTAGTAGCCTTCTACAATATAGTTCAAGACAGTCCATTTTTTATTAAAATGGTCGTTATCGTATTCCCTAGACGCTGCATTTGATATTGGACGTTCAGTCAGCTTATAGATAAATTTTGAAGCACAAATGTGGATATTTCAAACTACTTCGTGTATTTTTAATACTTTCTATACAAATTGAAAGAGAAATTTTTAGAACTTGGTGCTGCCTCCTGAATCGAGATTAAAATAACTTTTTTTGGTATACTTTCTAACGGTATACGTGATTCGTAGATAATTTCATTTTTTTAGAACTTGGTGCTGCCTCTTGAATCGAGATTAAAATAACCTTTTTTGCTATACTTTCTGACGGTATACGTGATAATAGATAATTTCATTTACATTTTGCAATGTGTAGCATTTATTCCAAAAAACTTGAAAATTTCTTACAGTGTGTGAAAGAGTAAGAAACTGTACAGCGCAATGCAGTTTTATTCTTTCTCTATTTTTCCGCATTTCGTGGGTTCCATTTTATCTTCTGGGTGGGACATTTCTATTTTACCAGGTGAATTGTGACAGGAGTCCGTCAGTCCCTTTGTACGCATTAAAAAATAATGAGCAGCGTTGCTATCTGTCAGTGAGTTTTATTAATTTTGTACATTTTGTTACGTGTTAATGCCTGAAATATACATAGAGTGGAATTGGAGACGATCCCTACATTCGCCTAAATGAATGCAATAAACTACCTGAAAACCGTAATCAGGGCGGTCGGTCCAGGGTGTGAATCAAAACCGTTTGACCTATCTGCTTATGCGTATCAACGCGTTCGGCCATACTAGTAGCTTTTATGCACATAACGGTACATGTAGGGAAAATATTGAGGCCATTTGTGACATACTACGTTAACTCTTCTGTTACTACCGAAGATTATGGTTGAAAGAGGAAACATAATTTAGTATTGTATAAACTGCTCTCGGGTGACTAGCCGATCA